>JABMCL010002208.1:270000-280000 GCA_018857735.1 Alviniconcha marisindica
ACACAGGCACCCTAGTCACAAAGCACTTCAACCAAACAGACCACAGCGTCCACAACATGAAGGGTGTCGCGGTGGAGAAGGTACACTCTGACAAACGTGGAGATAGACTGCGGAGAGAGGCCTTTTGGATCCAGAAACTCTAGACCCTGGCTCCGTGTGGCTTGAACACACTAGAATAACTTGACTAGGCTCCTCTGCTAGGGTGTGTGTGTGTGTGTGTGTGTGTGTGTGTGTGTGTAGTGTGTGTGAGTGTGGTGGTGATGTGGTGGGTGTGTGAGTGGGGTGTGTAGTGTGTGGGGTGTGTGTGTGTGTGTTTTGTGTGTGTGTGTGTGTGTGTGTGTGTGTGTGTGTGTGTGTGTGTGTGTGTGTGTGTGTGTGTGTGTGTGTGTGTGTGTGTGTGGAGGTGGAGGTGGGGGGTGTGTGAGGGAGAGTGAAAGACGAGAGAGAGGAGGAGAGTGGGTGGTGTGTGTGTGTGTTGTGTGTGTGTGTGTGTGTGTGTGTGTGTGTGTGTGTGTGTGTGTGTGTGTGTGTGTGTGTGTGTGTGTGTGTGTTGTGTGTGTGTGTGCACTGTGTGTGCTGACTTGGGTGGGTGTTGTGTGTGTGTGTGTGTGTGTGTGTGTGTGTGTGTGTGTGTGTGTTGTGTGTGTGTGTGTGTGTGTGTGTGTGTGTGTGTGTGTTGTGTGTGTGTGTGTGTGTGTGTGTGTGTGTGTGTGTGTGTGTGTGTGTGTGTGGGTGTGTGTGTGTGTGTGGTGTTGTGTGTGTGTGTGTGTCGCGGTTGTGTGTGTGTGTGTTGTGTGTGTGTGTGTGTGGTGTGTGTGTGTGTGTGTGTGTGGCGGTGTGTGTGTGTGTGCGTGGTGTGAGGGTGGTGGTGGCAGTGTGGGTGGGTTGTTTGCATTGGTGAGGGTTGTTTCGAGTGTTTAGCGTCTGTTTGTTGTATCAACAATAGTAATAACCTAGGAAGAGACAAAGGAAGGGGGTGGGGGTGGCGCGGGCAGAGACGGATAGCACGATGGAGACAGGGGTGACGGGAGTGGGTGAGGGTAGTGTGTGTGCGTCAGTGCAAAACATATGGGGGGGGGGGGGGGGGGGGGGGGGGGGGGGGGGGGGAATACAGTAAGAAACAAAAATCTAAAAATAAAAAATGACCACGAAGCCTATCTGTTTATAATAATAATAATAGGGAACTTATAGAGCGCTTCCAGAATCTCAAAGCGCTTTACAACTGAAAGAAAAAACATACAATGCACAAATACCCATAATTATACAAATCAATAGTATACAGACGTACAAAATATACGAAAATTAACATCTTCATACAAAACATGGCAAAAACACACGCACACTCACAAGCCGAGTTGGACTCTCTGTGAACACCTAGTTCGGTCTTAGTCGTTTTTTTTTATTCATCGAGTTTTAGTCACCTGGTATTTTAGAATCGTTGTGTGAACTGTGTTTACCCTCGTTCAGTTGTTAAGAATAAACCCCCGAGGAAGGCGTCAGCCGAAAATTTGGGAACTTTTATGCCATCTTGTTTTCTTTGATTTTTATCAGTTTTATATATATATATAAAACTGATAAATATATATATATAGCCTACATAGGTTTTGTTTCGTTGTAAAGCGCTCGCCGTCATTATTATTATTGTCAAAATGCGCCGGAAGAATGTCGGCCAGTGACTCGCGTGTTGACTGAAAATACCGACTTCTTGATGTTCGTTAACCAGTATCTTCAGTCGTGTGTAATGTTCAACAAATGACTAGAACAAAATCCCGTGAAGAAATGTCTATGTATCATGGATGTCGCCTGTTCTGATTTCTTCACTGACCAAATAACTTCGAACATTAAGAGGAGCATATCACCTGAGGGAGTTTGACTTGTGCAGTCAAGTCATTTTGAAAGTCAGGCTGAAAAAGAAGAAAAGTGATTAGGCCTTTGTGTAATGAGAAAAGCCACCTACCAAGCAGGTCGTGTGAAATAAATGTCACCAGCCGCGTCGTCGCAGCAGCAACAGTACGAGATCCACTAACACTACGTCTGCAGTAGGCTACAGCAGTTTGCTGTGCTGCTCTCAACAACCCTCACGACCTAGCAGCAGCAGCAAGGACGACGCCGACAAAGAGAACCTCAACAAATACAGTACCAAAGAAAGGAAACAAACAAAAAACATGGCAAGAGTCCCACATGTGCAATAGTCGCACCATACAACTGACGTATGTGTAACAGTCACACCATGCAACTGACACACCTGCAACAGTCACACCATGCAACTGACACTCCTGCAGCAGTCACACCATGCAACAGCCGCAGCTGCAACAGTCACACCACGCAACTGACGGCTGTGCAACAGCCACTATATGCAACTGACGCACGTGCAACAATCACACCGTGCAGCGACCACAAACATACCGGTTGTTTTCCAGATTTTAGTCTTTTTGTGTGAGCTTTCTATTTCCTTATTACTTCTTTGGAGCAAGAAGGCAAGCAACATTAGTGTCAAGAGTATGAATGACATCGAGTCATGCAACTTGTTCCTTCTGAATGAAGGGGAAAGTCTTCTTCAGCTGTTTTGACACATTATTCGTTTAGAAAACACTCTAACGGAGGCGGGTGTTGTTACATTTGCGCTGTAGAGTTATAAAAGATTCAGTTGCATTTGTGTTCTTAGTTTTGTCAGATTTAGTAATATATTGCTCCTTTGCCTTCGGGAATTTACTGAGGGAAGTGAATGGACGAGAAACAGCACAGCTATCGTTGTAGCACATGTTGATTCTTGTCTAGAGAACAGACCACAGTCAGCGTTGAAACAAATTATTTAGAGAACAGACCACAGTCAGCGTTGAAACAACTTATCTAAAGAACAGACCACAGTCAGCGTTGAAACAACGTATCTAGAAAACAGACCACAGTCAGCGTTGAAACAACTTATCTAGAGAACAGACCACAGTTAGCGTTGAAACAGTTCATCGGGTGATTCCTTTAACCTCCCATCATACTCACTTCTACCTCCAGCTTTAAAGCAAACAAAAAACAAAACAAATATTCCTAGTGGAATTGTATTGACTCTTAGCAATGTAGCTGTATTGTAAACAAACAAAAAACAAAACAACAAACAAACAGCAACAAGAACAAGCAACAAAAAGAAGAAGAAGGGAATTGAGCGGAAGAGTGTTTCTTAACGGCAATGACGCTGGCAGTGACACTGTTCATAAGTCCATGTCCACATTGTGCAGACTTTACACGAATATCAAAACAGTCTTCGACTAGCTGTGACCTCTTAACGCAGCAAGAGGTTCCAACGGCACAAACACCTAGGGAATAAATAAACTCACTGCCCCAGTAGACTGTGTGTGTGCCTGAGTCAATCAAGCGAGCAGGTGCACTGTAGTTGCCACCACTAACACCTCCTCAAACACCACGGGCTATTCCTCACACTCGTTTGCCGGAGCAAACAGTCAGTCGTCCTGTGGTCAATTAGAAGGCCATCTACAGCCCACATCGAAAGCCATGACGTGTGTTTTGCAGGAGGGCACCAAGGCCAGTAGTTCAACAGACCAAAAGGTGCGCACGGTCACGATGAAGGCTTTATGTAATGCTAACTTTCAACGAGTCGCGGTGGCCAGTGAAGTCCACGACAACCGTCAACAGACAGCTACGGTCAGTGAAGATCACGACAACCGTCAACAGACAGCTATTGTCACGCAGTGAAGATCACGACAACCGTCAAGAGACAGCTATGGTCACGCAGTGAAGATCACGACAACCGCCAACAGACAGATGTGGTCAGTGAAGAACACCGCAGTGGTCAGTAGACCTCATTCTCATAGTTCAGGAGCTGTGCGAGAGTCGAGGTGGCCGTCCTGGGCTGTCCGTCCTAACTAACCTTATGGTTTCCGTGGACGTAAAGCAACACTGAACTATGCTCACGCATTGGTCTCAGCTTGTCCCTAATATGTCAACCGACATCCGAGGACATTAAGCAACACCGGAAGAAGAAGACCTCATTGGTTAGGGAGGTCTCCGCCAAAGTCCCAGAGCAGTAGAATGTGTACAACTATGAAACACAGGTGTACAAACGTAGCAGTGCCATTGTGCAGTCTGACCTCGGTGATCGATATGTTTTTTCTTCATGGAGAAAGTCAAAGAAAAAAATGCTGGAACCAAAATCGCTCCCATGTAACCCGACAAGCATAGCAATGTGGTTCACTTATACAGAAACATTCATCAAAGTGAAGATTTGGACATGAAAACGTACAGAGGAAGAATTAGAGGAAAGGCAGACCGAACCGAATTTAAAGGTGTATAATGATGATCTTCGTGTCAGTTTATTTACGTCTCCTCCATTGGGATTACCTTGTGCAGTCAGCGAGGATGCTGCTAAGATCGAGCCCAGCTGTTATTGTTCTGCGAGTGGCTGGAATTGCAGACACGCACGTGCCGTGGCCCGTTGCTGTCTGCACACTAAGCTTCATGTTGAACACGCTATGACGTTCTCGGCAAGCGACGAATAAGACTGCACGAGGACTGAAAAGTGAAATACAGTGCTAACCTCAACCCCACGGGCATCGACGCCAGTGTGAAAGTGAACAGCAGTCATAAAGAGAACGGATAATTATGAAAGGCAAGAACGCGAGGCACGTCCCTGCGTACGATAAACAAACGCGCTACTTAACAATCGTCATGCAACGTTGGGGAACTGACTGAACAGAACCGCAGGCGTGGACACAGTTCGGCGCTACCAGAAGTGTTGCCGCATAACCTATAGAACCCGAATTGGATATCTTAAGTAAACCATTAAAAGGTCCAGTAGAGAGCTTCATGGACTTGGGGAAGAAAAGAAAAAAGAAGACAGACAGACAGACGTTGACGCAAAGGTAGCGTGCTCTGTGCAAAATAGGAAAGACTTTAAGCATTGTGTGAGCTAGGGGACGTAACGCGCCTTTCAGACAATGAATCGCATGAGTGAACCGGCTTTAATAGTTATCCCGCCAACATTACGTACACGAAGTCAACGCATCGCTGGTCCCGCGAACAGACATGAAAGAGTCCCCGTTCGAGCAGCAGTGTACTCCGTTGCAATCAAGCCAGTGGTGGTGTCGGCACCGGCCACCTCGCCCTGCGGACCTGTCCTGCCAGAAGACCCGAGCTTTACAACGTTCTACACGCCGGCACTAGGAAAACATCGCTAGTGACACGCGCCCTGCACCGGCAATTCTTGAGGTTTCTTTCTTCGGGCCTTATACCCTCCCCTGTACCTCCAGCGGAAAGTGTGCAGAGGAGAGAGTGTTCTTGCAAGCCCCATTGAGTGAGCGCGACGGGGAGACGGCGACAGAAAAAGGTCTTTTGAAACACGTTGACTTAGCGAGCCGGCAAAAACCCGGACGCACAGAGAGCGCACCTGCCGTCGGGAAGTGAACCTCAGACCTCGTCGTTGACGACAGCGACATCACACAGCCGCCGTGAACCGCCGCCCTGCGGCACGTCGCTGGAAGGCAAATAGTCGCTGTAATAACACGGGACCCGCTCTCGGGACGTCAAGACGTCAAGCTGCTAGACACGCGATACGGGTGAAGTTTAAAATTCCACTCACAGCCCAGCCTTTCAATTTTTGCCCCAACCAAGCGGGTAAGAGCCATGAATACGCGTGAGCATATATTGCTGGATATAATGACGGGAATTCGATGCAGTGAGGCTTCGGTCTGTTTTTATAGTGTATAGCACTTGGCGCATGAGAGTGTCGTAAAAAAAGAATATGCTGAAGAAAGAACAGACCTAGGCCTGATCGAATCTAAAGAAGTGCAAAGTTCTATTCCAGCAATGTCCATGAAGATGAGGTTTCGTATGGTTTGCTCACGTTACGGGTGATTGACTTGACCGCAAGGAAAAGAAAAGAACACCGGGCGAAGTTAGGTTGTCGTTGGTGCTGACTGACTGGGCTGAAGATATTGATATTGCAGACTACTGTCACTGCTTGCAGGTGTCTTGATGGTGACAACTTCGTCACAAGTGAGGAGAAAAACAACAACAACAACAAAAACACGTCAAAAGAACAGAAAAACAACAGCTCGGGGACAAAACGTTCATGCGTAGACCATTGAAACACGATGAGTTAGCTGCAGCAGAACAAAGAAAGGCGAGGATCAATATTTAGGTACGTAGCCTCGTCAGCCGACGTTGTCAAGATGAAAGTTGTGCTGGAGAATATTTGCCGTGTTCATGAAGGGTCGGCACACGCGGGTACCCTGCTCCTCCTTGCTACCCACCGGCAACTCTGTGCAACATCACCGCCCGTGCAAGCAGCCTCGGGATGGTAAACGTTCACACTGACACTTCGGATCGGATCAAGCTGATTGTGTGAAGACTAATTTGACGCAGGATGTCTCGTCACGTGAGTCCAGACCGGAAGCAGCATGTGTTTAAACTGCCCGGCATCCATCTCAACAACAGGTAGGTACTGAAGCCGCCTCCGCTCACAGTTTGTGTTGATCGAGAAGTGTGTGTGTGTGTGTGTGTGGTGTGTGTGTGTGTGTGTGTGTGTGTGTGTGTGTGTGTGTGTGTGTGTGTGTGCACGCGAAGAGGGAGATGGGTGGTTGTTGTGGAGGTAGGTGTATACGTAGAACGTGCGGTTTTAGTAAGTTTGTTTAAGATGTCCCAGAAGAGGAAGTACTGGCGAGGATACTGCAGTTGTTTCATAAAATTACAACTGCCGTGGGTTCATGTACAGTCCCCGGCATCTGACACGTACGGTACCTCAACCGTGGGAAGTTTGCCTCACTTATGTACGCATACATTATTATTTTCCCATATCTTCAAAACCGGGAAACAAAGATCATCGCACCCCCACAACACCACACACACACACACACACACCCACCCAACAACAACACAAGTCGACAGGCAGTATTGCCAGCAGTAGACAGTCCAAGCAGGTATATTTAGCTGTGGGGAGGGGTGGGGAGGCTGGTAACAACGAGTAAACAAACTCGGAGAGTGCCACTACACAGGCATGAAGACTCCAAAACACCTCCCATACCCGGTACCTATTCAAGCGAGTATATTAATTTTGAGGTTGCTGCGTGGGCTTTCTATTGATCGACGATCACAATGCACGGTGTTTCATTCAGCGGCTCCAGGACTTTCAAAGTCGGCCTTCATCAGTGGTGGACTGAGGTGGTTGCTCCACCATCGCCCGTGTCAGTGAGACCAATCTGCAAAGTCTGCCAGTGCGGGCTGAAATCAATCGTCTTTGTAACTACTATAACTGATCTTAATTATTAGTATGGGGAGAAACCAATGCTTTCGATCGTGCCCGCTACAGATTTGAATGCGTCAATTGTTTGCATAGTCAGGGATTGTGGCGCAGGACTACGTTCTAGTCCGGCTTCCCTGGCACGAAAACAATAGTGCACCTGGATCTGTCTGGTCGTCAGTCGCTGCAGGATCTGTCTGGTCGTCAGTCGCTGCAGGATCTGTCTGGTCGTCGGTCGCTGCAGGATCTGTCTGGTCGTGAATTGGTTCCCGGTAGCTGGAGCCTGGTATGAGAAAGAACACTGACCACTGGACTTAGTGCGGAAAGATGGTATTCTATATATATATATATAGGCATGAATGAGTGAGTGAAATTTGATACATGAGAATTTCAACACAATACATAGCGTGTTCACAGCGCCAGATGTACACATGCATACATCACTCAGTTATACATTATGAGCATACAACCAGTAAATAAGGCAGTGGAACATCTGATCAATTCAACACCAGTATGGGGGCCGGGGTGGGGGGTGGGGGCGTGGGGGGGGGGGGAGACAGACAGAGACACTTTGACACGTGGATTCTTTATTGCTTCAGACAAAGTCCATAAGAATGTGGTAAAAAAGTCCAACTGATGCACTTAAATTATTTTTCTACCGCATTAACGTACAAGCAAACACACACACACACACACACACACACACACACACACACACACACACACACACACACACACACACACACACACACACACACCTCTCGCACACACAGACCCCACAACACCCCCACCCACACACCACCACACAACCTCACACACACACACACACACACACACACACACACACACACACACACACACACACACACACACACACACACACACAACACACACACACACACACACACACACACACACACACACACACGCACGCACGCTTTCAGGCGGGAATCGCGCGACAAGATCTCACCCTTTACAAACCCATTCAGTTACACACATGCAATACACTAATCACTATCATTCACAGAGAGAGAGAGAGAGAAGAGAGAGAGAGAGAGAGAGAAGAGAGAGAGAGAGAGAGAGAGAACTTGTGTGTGTGTGTGTGTGTGTGTGGTGGTGTGTGTGTGTGTGTGTGGGTGTGTTGTGGGGGGAGGAGAGGGGGGGGGGGGGAGAGAGAGAGAGAGAGAGAGAGGAGAGAGAGAGAGAGAGAGAGAGAGAGAGTTGTGGAGGGAAGGGGGGGGGGGGGGGGGGAGTGCAGGCTGTCAGTTAAGGTTAGGTCATTTAACAGCTGGCCACATGAAATTGGTACGTGTTATTTTCACTGGAGAACATTGTTGGCCTTTGCTCAGTTGAGTCCCCCGAGCTCACGTCAGTCGTTGCAGACATAATGCTGTCCGCTTCACTGCAGTCAGCCCGCCACTGAGGTCAACCTGGGGCCTTGGGTACATTCTGCTACTATACCCCGGGCCTCTAACAGAGCGGTCCCTGGAAGCCAATATCCGCTTCTTTCCCCCCGCCCTCCCCTTCGTTTCTCTCCCCTGTCCACTCTTGACACGTTCATGGTTCGCTGGTTCACGCTGAGTGAGTGAATGGCACACACACAAACACAAACACACACACACACACACACACACACACACACACACACACACACACACACACACACACACACACACACACACACACACGCAGACACACACACACACACGCGCGCGCACACACACACAGGCACACACACACACTGACACACACACACGCGCGTACACACACTGATCATAACTATTTGGAGAAAATTGTAGTTCTGTCAGTTTGCCCAATAAGTCCATGTCTGTGGAAGCCTGGATTGCACACTTTAGTGTTTCCGACTGGTCGGCTCTACCGAATGGGAACCATGTAGTACTGAGAGAGACCGACGGGCCCAGCGGATTTCAGTCTGACGTTCAACCACTTGTGTTTGGCCGGCACAGCGTGGACATCCACCCGCTGTCGCTGCGTGCACACTGCACGTTGAGAAGTGTCAACAGATTCTGGCCTGTTGGACACATAGCTGGGTTATTCAGCCAGGTCAGCAACACTGACCACAATATTTTGTACTTCGCACGCACGCACGCACGCACGCACGCACGCACACCACACACACACACACACACACACACACACACACTCACTCAAACACACACTCAACACACACACACACACACACACACACACACACACACACACACACACACACACACACACACACACACACTCACACACACACTCTCTCTCTCTTGTATATCAGGGCAATGGGAGTGGAAAAAAAGGTTTCCAAGGAAGATCTGAAAAGACCTGACAAAAAAGCATGACGGACGGAAACAGTCGATCCGTTCCCGGTAGCTGGAGCCTGGTAAGAGAAAGAGCACTGACCACTGGACTTAGTGCGGAAAGATGGTATTCTGAACTCTCGCCGGGTGTCTATAGAAGATCGGAGCCGCTGGGAAGGAGTGTAACGGTGAAGAAGTTCTGAAAGGTAGATGGGGGGTTGATGAGAAATGATTTTAAAGTAAAGCGAAGACAGTTTGCATTCGAACCACTGCTCAATACGTAGCCAGTGAAGAGAACGGAGAGACGTGGTCGGATCTGGATGCTCTGAAAATGAGTCTGGCAGCATTATTTTGTACCTTTTGGAGTTTAGAATGAAAATGCTTAGGGCAGCCCGCCAAAAGCGAGTTGCAGTAATCTAGTCTTGAAAGAACAAACGTACACAACAGT
>JABMCL010002208.1:290000-292500 GCA_018857735.1 Alviniconcha marisindica
TAGCAGTGGTGGTGGCAGTAGTAACAGTAGCAGTGGTGGTGGCAGTAGTAACAGTAGTAATGGTGGTTGTGGCAGTAATAACAGTAGTAATGGTGGTTGTGGCAGTAATAACAGTAGTAGTGGTGGGTGTGGCAGCAGTAACAGTAGTAATGGTGGTTGTGGCAGTAATAACAGTAGTAGTGGTGGTTGTGACAGTAATAACAGTAATAGTGGTGGTTGTGGCAGCAGTAACAGTAGCAGTGGCAGATGTAGCAGTAGTAACCGAAGTAGTGGTGGTTACGGCAGTAGTAGTATTACTGACGGTGTAGTAGTAGTAGTTCATCTTTCTTCTTCCCATAAACAACTTGAGACATCAACACAGTTAACTTGTTGATGTTGCTGTTCTCTTCCTCCTCACCTCCCCGACCTCTCCCTCTTCTCTTCCTCCTCACCTCCCCGACCTCCTCCCTCTTCTCTTCCTCCTCACCTCCCCGACCTCTCCCTCTTCTCTTCCTCCTCACCTCCCCGACCTCCTCCCTCTTCTCTTCCTCCTCACCTCCCCGACCTCTCCCTCTTCTCTTCCTCCTCACCTCCCCGACCTCTTCCTCTTCTCTTCCTCCTCACCTCCTCGACCTCCTCCCTCTTCTCTTCCTCCTCACCTCCCCGACCTCCTCCCTCTTCTCTTCCTCCTCACCTTCCCGACCTCTCCTCTTCTCTTCCTCCTCACCTCCCCGACCTCTTCCTCTTCCTCCCTCACCTCCTCTCTCCTCTTCTCTTCCTCCTCACCTCCCCGACTCTCTCCCTCTCCCTCTCTCCCTCTCTCCTCACCTCCCCGCCCTTCTCCCTCTTCTCTTCCTCCTCACCTCCCCGACCTCCTCCCTCTTCTCTTCCTCCTCACCTCCCCGACCTCTCCCTCTTCTCTTCCTCCTCACCTCCCCGACCTCTTCCTCTTCCTCCTCACCTCCCGACCTCTCCTCTCTCTTCCTCCTCACCTCCCCGACCTCTCCCTCTTCTCTTCCTCCTCACCTCCCCGACCTCCTCCCTCTTCTCTTCCTCCTCACCTCCCCGACCTCCTCCCTCTTCTCTTCCTCCTCACCTCCCCGACCTCCTCCCTCTTCTCTTCCTCCTCACCTCCCCGACCTCCTCCCTCTTCTCTTCCTCCTCACCTCCCCGACCTCCTCCCTCTTCTCTTCCTCCTCACCTCCCCGACCTCTCCCTCTTCTCTTCCTCCTCACCTCCCCGAACTCCTCCCTCTTCTCTTCCTTCTCCTTCCATAATATCTTTCTGTCTGTATGAATCATAGGTGAAAGATTGCTCTGTTAACTGAGATGTAAATGTTTTAATTGCACCTGTATGCCTGCTAAGACGACGACCAAACGGGAGAGTTACTTGTGACACATGACTGTTTTATGATTTAAAGGAGGGATAGGGGGCGTGGAGACAGTCTGGACGCCTGTCTTGCTTTTAATGCAGTCGGTGAGTGCATGTACAGAGAGTAATGGACACCATGCAGTCAGAAACCTAAATGATAATTTGACCACAGTATGCGCAGTCATGCTCAGACGCTGTAAATCAGGTACCACTTTATTTTTATCCCTCTCTCTCTTTTGTTAAACTGTTGTCAGGAAAAAGTGTTCACCAAATTAGTCTAGTCTGTCAGACCGTGAATGCCGCCAGACGTGCGTGTATTTGCATGAGCAAATTAGCATTAGTGTGATATTGGGACAATCGTAAAGTGCGGGATTCCTTGCCGTTCGTCTGATTGATGCACAGAGCGCACAATGGCCGCCGTCTCCTGCACCGCCGAGTGCCCTGTCAACGTCGGCCTGCCTTATGCAGCCATCGACACACGATTGATCCGCGCCTAGTACCACGCACGCAGAAATGAATAATCCGCTGTTCTGAAAACCCGGACCTTGAAATGTTCCTCCTTTCGGGCCTGGATCAGGTGAGAATATAGCTTAAATGGCTTGCATGCTGCGCCTGCTGACTGCAATTCTCTCTTTTTAACTTGTGGTTTGGTTCAGTTTCATGTCTTCCCCAGTCCTCGGGCATTACGTGTGTCATAAGCAGTGAATCAGACGTTTACGTGTAGTTTGATCAGTTTGATTTTTGTCCTGGCTGTCGCCACCTTTGCGGTTGACTGGGCGTTAAGTATCAGGTGAGGACCTTAACTTGGGAACCGCTTTCTCTCTCTGGGGCAGCTGGCTGACTGGCACTTCTGTTCCCCCCCCCCCCCCCCCCCAACACCTTGTTGCTGAGCAGGATAGAAAGGGGCCGGGGACGGGGGGGGGGGGGGGGAATAGGGAAGCTAGTTCAAGGATTTTAACGTCCCGCCAAACTCCAAGAACTACCCCCCCCCCCAACCTCCAGCCCCACAGCCCATCCTCATGGGTGTCTGAATGTGAGAGCAGTGACAGTCGGTCAGTTGGCCCAGAGGGAGAAAGCGGGCCCACAGGGTGGAGCTTTTCGCCTGGCAGCAGTGAGGGGCGCAGCGCTTTAGCTCTGCCTTGATTGCCAC
>JABMCL010002208.1:297500-302500 GCA_018857735.1 Alviniconcha marisindica
GTTGTGAAAAAACCGCTCATACCTACCGTCGATCGGGTCTCCGAGCTTCGGGTTTGTAGGTGTGGGTCACGGGAGCCAATGACTGCGAACACCAAGCACCTTCACCTGTCAAACCCGACTTGAGGGGAATGCTGTCTGTGTCTTCGTGGGGAAGCAGTGTACTTACTCAAAGCACTGTGTACAGGAAGAAGCTCCTTTGCCCAACGAGAGCACGATGTTTCCAAGACGTTCTGCTGAACCAGACCGACGTGGGTACAGGCCTACTGGTATATAGGCCTTTTAAATAAAGTCCAGCAACTTACTGGACTGGCGTCGATAGGGTGTGTTAGCTACTGCATCTGTTGCTGGACATGGATTATCTCGAGAAACGTTTCAAGCGCGAACAAGTTCTGCAGGCCATTATGGCTGAAATCAGGTAGGGATTTCGATCACGTTGTTGATGATGGCGATGATAATAATGATGATCGCTTTTATATAGCGATATTATCCGCTCGCGAGCAGACTCACTGCGCTATTGTCGCATGTTATTCTAAATAAGTGACTGTCGCTTTTTTTTTATAGCGTGTTTTTGAATATCCACCAAACTGGTGTACCTACAGCATTGTTTTGTTGCTACACGGCTGGTGCCACGTGAAACTGCTGTCGTCCCGGCGCGTTCTGTGTACACCATACAACCAGTCACTTCACGCAAAAACACATACGTAAGGTGCATGCGTGTTTAGCTCTTACCTGCCACCTGCACTTTTCGCAGAATGACCTGAATGACTGTGCTACTGCGGTAACACAGGTGTGGAGCGGATACCGAAATGATGATGGTAATTATGATGATGATGATAGTGAAGAAGATAACAGTAACGGTGAAAGAAACATCATCTATTTTCGCTGGAGGTTTAGCACATCGTTTTCACCGTTATTGGCTGCATGCTGGCGAGTCAGCCGTCGGGTGCTTGTGTCAAAGGGGTAGGACTGGTTATGTTTCAAGAAGTAACTATAACGCGGCTTTACCCGCCTACTAAAACCAACATCACTGGACTTTCGGAAAAAGGTACAGGTGTACTGACAAATTGTATGCAGTATCCTAAAGGCTTTTCTTCTTCTTTTTCTTTCTTCTTCTTCTTGATTTGAACAGTACGCAGTGAGCAGTCGTGTAATAAGGAACGAAGCGAAATAGAAAGCCTGACTTAAGTCGTAGTCAAGTGAATGTATTGATTTAGGAAAAACCAATGGAGTTACGCAAAACGCACACACGGACGCACGCACGCACGCACGCACGCACGCACGCATACGCACGCACGCACACACGCACGCACGCACGCATACACGCACACGCACGCACGCACGCACGCACGCACGCACGCACGCTCGCACACACACACACACACACACACACACACACACACACACACACACACAGCCAATACCTATTCCGCCCCCCCCCCCTCCCAACCATAAAACAATTACGAATTACTTGGAATTGGGAAACCGTGTCGTGACTGATTCATTTGGCGGTGTTAATTACTGGGTCCACACAGAACTTAAGCACAGGGCTCATGCAACTGCTCACTGAACAAGGAACACGAAAATAGAACGTACGTACATGCTTGCGCCAACCGGCACGTACACGAATTACATGCCGACACCTGCATTCAACGTTAAGGCCTTTTTTTGTAGTGACTGAACCGCGTTTTGTGAAGCCCTGTCTCCTTTTTGAAAATGTGAAATGGCGCAGGTAATATAATGTGTATCATTCAGCTTGAGCCCTCTCTTTCTTCCGACTGCCATCATTCACACCCTCGCCTTAGTTGTCTATGTGTCATTCCTATTGGTGGGTTTGAAACAACGTTTAACCTGAGAATTCGCCTAGTTATCTGTCGCTTCTTTGGGTGGAGAACCTCGTCTGGTTATCTTTCTCTCATCTGGATGAAAAACTTCGCGTGGTTAATTAACTGTGACTCCCTTGGTTGAAAAAACTCGCCCGCTTTTGTCATTTGGGCGAAAAACCTCACCTGTGTATCTGTCACTCCTTTGGGCGAAAGACCTGGCCTGTATATGTCTGTCACGCCTTTGGGCGAAAGACCTGGCCTGTATAATACGTCGGTCACGCCTTTGGGTGAAAGACCTGGCCTGTATAATATATGTCTGTCACGCCTTTGGGTGAAAGACCTGGCGCGGTTATGTCACTCTTTTGGCTGAAAAAATGAATGTGCTAAAGTTGTGGTGTTTTTTTATGTCTGCGTGGTCGTGTCCGGTGTAATAGTATTTTATTTCCTTATGGATTCCGTCTTACGTCTTATGTGATGATGTCGCACGTACGGAGACCTCACTGACTGATTGCATCATAAATTAAATGACTGGCCATTGCGAGTCATCAGGAGTTGTAATGGCGCTGCGGCAGCAGCAAAGACACTTGGCTTGAGCTTATATTGGCGTCATGTGTGTCGGTGTGAATGAGAGCATTGAATGTACCAAGTACAAGAGAAACACACCATTACATCAGACACCACCAGACACATTAACGCACCACAAAAGTCAATGCCGATCTTCAAAAGAGGTTGCCGCAGTGATACTTATATAAATATGCAGGATAGGCCTAGGGCTCATTGAAGGGATTTTTTTCTTCTTCTTCTGCACTTGGATCTAAAATTAAGTCAATATTTGGCGTTATGCTGATCCCGGAGTCGTAACATCCGTGATTTCGTATCACCCGTAACACCTGACTTGGTCGGGTCGGTCACTGGGCGGCACGGCTCAGCACGCGGGTATTATGGCTGGTGCTGCTGCAACACCCGGACACTGCGCGAGTCTCGTAGTCACCTTTCTCCTCAGCTGTGATGCGGGCGGTAACTGACGCTGACCCTGCGCGCTGCTCTTCACGCTGAAACACTGTCGTTTTACCGTAACGGAAGAGTTTACTATAACCAAACAGTGCGACCATAACGGAAGAATTTTGCCATAACGGAGGATTTTTTTTAAACCAAGAATGTTACCGTAACGGTAGAGCTTTTACCAAGAGTTTTACCATAACGGAAGAGTCTTGCCGTAACGGAAGAGTTTTACTATAACGGAAGTGTTTTGCCATAACGGAAGCCCAGATCCACCAGAGAGGAAGAATTTTATTATAACGGAAGCGTTTTGCCATAACGGAAGCCCAGATCCACCATAGAGGAAGAATTTTATTATAACGGAAGCGTTTTACCATAACGGAAGAGTTTTAGCATAACGGAGGTGATTCACCATAACGGAAGAGTTTTACTACAACGGAATTTTAAATGGAAGAATTTTACCATAACGGGAGCTTTTTGCAATAACGGAAGCATTTTACCACAACGACTAAAAGGTTCTACCACGACGACAGAGTATCGTTTCGTTGAAACTGCCATTTCTATAGATTCTGCACACTTGAAACTTGGTGACAGACCTGCCAAAAGCCGAACATGAAATCCGTTTTTGCACTGTGGGGCGGGCTAGTCACGCGCCGCGGAGATGAGCCATTGACGGAATAAGGAACTAGCTGAACGACTGTAGAACGGATCAAGACTTCGTTTGATAGAGGCGGAAACATGTCTACTGGAGCTCCTAGACGTACGTGTCCACGCAATCCCTTGTCGCCTGATAGTACAGCGAAACTAGGACTCTGAGAATCGGAGAGAGACAGAGCTTTATTTGATGTTGTACGTGTCAGTGTATAAATTAGTGCTATAACCCGACAGTAGGGCATGCAGAATTTGCCCTGTACCGCTGGGGACATGGCACCGTCAGAAGCCTGATTACGGTGGAGAACGAGACACAAGCGCATAAAGCAATCTGGGTTACAAAAAACGTGATTATGGGAATCGTGATCACTGCAATCGCGATGCAGTGGAATTCCTGCACGAGTAACTTTAGTATGGCACTTCAGTGAAAGAAGCTAAAGTCACATTTTGATACTGGCCCTCCACTGATCCTGCGTTCAGAACCAGGCGTGTCGCACGTACAAAGAACTGCATTATATCAAAGACAACACATTACTGTTATGGAAGGTCTGTGATAATGTGGAGAAGCAAAATATTATCGCTCAGCCTTGTACGTTGAAAAGAGCACGGAGTTCGGCGTGTTGAAGTTCAATATGGGATGACTGGCTCCAGTGTTTAGATTAAGTGATTCATCCCTCTACGACTCCTCATGGTCTCAGTCACTTAGTAAGACTACAAACCTTCACAGTCCATACCCCCCCCCCCTCCTTCCCCCCCCCCCCCCCACCCGCTTCGCCAAACGCAACGAGCAGTTAGCTACATGCTGCATGGAATTAAACTGGGCTACACAAATGGGCCTTGACATTGGTTTGGCTGTGTGATACTGAGTTGATAAACAAATGAAAAAAGAAGAAAAATAAACCAATAAACGAATGGAGCGACCCACGAGAGGAATTTTGTGCGATCGAACCACCCAGCCAGCTGTTAAGGTGTTGCCAGGAGAGAGAAAGCTCCGCCCACCGACGTAAGGTTCGACAAAAACGTGAAGTTACTTGTAGTTAGCCCACTTTATGTGATTGTTTTCTCCGTTTTGTTTTGATTAGTATAATTCTAATCATAAGAATAACCATTTGGAGTAAATTCGCATTCACATTATTGCCCAAGTGTTTTTATTTCGTATCAAGGGCAGTTTGCACGAGACGCATTCGTGCGTAAACCTTTATGCTTGTGCAACGAACATCAGTTCCGTCAGTCAGCCTCCCTCCCTCTCTCTCTGGTACTACCCCTCCCCTCCCCTGTTGCTATCAACAACCCCGCACACAACGACAGCCAAACACAGGCGGCAAACATCAGTCTCCGCCAACCCTAGACGGGTGTGCCTATGGTTTGATGGACTGTACTTGCAGCCAGGGACAACAAGGGATGACCTACTGTTGACTGTACGAAACCTTTCACTCCGCTGCTCTAACGCCTCCTGTTGACTCCCTCCTCCCTTTGCTGTGGTTACGCCCGCCCCACCCACGGCTTGGCGAGTGCAAACAACCCAGC
>JABMCL010002208.1:307500-340000 GCA_018857735.1 Alviniconcha marisindica
GATGCACCACCCTGTAGCTATAATGGCAGTATCCCTTCTCTTGACCTGATCGCACCCAGACAGAGTGCTGACCTCCAGCACGGCAGTACCTCACATTATGGGTCAACATGACGTATCTGTTGATAGCCGATAGTAATACGGCACCGCCTCTAAAACAATCCTCACCAGTCTCTGGTGTGGCGGTAGGGCTACACGCGTGTCTCGCTCTGGGACATTGATCCGCCAGCAGACCTTTACACCAGTCTGAGGAACGTTCCTTTTCTGTGACCGGACTGGGAACGTTGCCGTCTTCGCCCGGCATGACACACGCGGCCAGTGTTTCATCAAAAGTACAATAAGTGCCGATGGTCACACGAGCAGGGCCAGGCGCGAGCGTGCGTCAGTGGGGCGATAAGTTGGTTACGAGCGGCACACAAGTCATCGTGTGAGATCGACGGCCGCAGCGGGAGGGGGTGGGGGTCTGAACTACACGGAACGATGGCCGCTTAATGCCAAGAAGGAAATTCCATAAGGATGGCGTGGACAATGAATGATTAATGACGCAGTGGCCACCTTCCAACTCCCAGGCTCCGCGGTGTCCGTGGCCCACCAGCCAGAGCACGGCCCTTGCTGCACGCAGTCCCAGCAGCTGTCTGAACACAGGAGGAAGCAATGCGCATCATGCACTCACTCACTCTGCTTTGCTTACTACGGCGCTTGTGTCTCGGCATCGAGTGCTAGCTGTCTTCTGTGTCTGGCTGATCCATGAAACCCATGATCGTCGCCTAGCTGTGTGCTGTTTTCCTTGTGACTGGGCGTTCCATGCCTAAGGATGAAAATAAGTTTTTTTGATGAGAAAAAAAAGTCGTATGTTTGATCACATCGGCATTCATTGTGAACAGTATTGCTCGCGTGAGAGAGAGAGAGAGAGAGAGAGAGAGAGAGAGAGAGAGAGAGAGAGAGAGAGAGAGAGAGAGAGAGAGACAGGGGTAAAAAAAAAGCTAAAAGGAAAATTTGTGTTTCCTGTGAATTAATTTCTACCACACCCAGGTTGCTATGGGTGGATACAAAATGCCGCGGTTCATTCTGTATGCTGACTCAGTAAGAGAGGAAGCTTTGGGATGGTTATAGCGATCTCTGTCGTCAGCGTGTGTTAGCTAGTGAAGGAGGGCGAGTGGAACCAGTGGCTATGTTGCCGCGTCCGTCAACCATTCTGTCTCTGAGGGCCTTCACTACACGTCCGTCCACGTCTTCTGACGACCATTGGCCACCACGGTACGACCCGGCCTCGCGTCCCTGCGTCTTCTTTTCTTTTTTACGTTTTTTAGACTGCCACTCATTCTATTTCACCTCAGGTAAAGATACAAGATTTCAAGTTTTTATTTCCATTTTACCCTCTGTTAGTGGAATCATACAAACCATGATACAATCATGCCACCGATGTAGGTGACTGTTCGGGTACATGCTTGTGGTTTTCGTTTATTCGGGAAATATTTGGCTGTAGTGAAGGCGATTGAATGAGGAAAATGGTTTTGGTAAAATGGCGAATGCGCTTCTCCTTCAAATTCGTAGTCTGCATCTAAGATACTACTTTAACTTGTCTTGCCTGAAGTATCCTTGGCTGGATAGATTGTGGATACAACGACACAGTGTCAAAATGTGCTTATCACCTCCGCTGCCTGTGTGTATTGGCCATGTGCGCGCTGATTCATGCTGATTCTACTCGTTCTCGGACGACCGGCACGGGGGCTGCATCCACATCATGCATGCGTCAGTGTGGGTACAGTTAACGGCCACGGAAGGCAAAGAGCAGTTGGCCGTTCTCGTCGTGTGGTCAACTTGATCTTGATTTGAAGATCGTTTAGTTTTGATTCAGCTTACCGCCAGAACTAAAGAGGAGACTCAGAAGAGACATTTTAAACAAGGGGGGACCCTTTCCCGACACCTCCCCCCACACTTCCCCACACCTACGCCCGCCCAGACACCCACCCACCCACTTACACACACACACACGCGCGCGCGCGCGCGCGCACGCGCACGCACGCACGCACGCACGCACGCACGGTGCCTTAGTAATAAGAGGGTCCACATCCAATGGGATATGTCTTTCTTGTTTCAGGGTGGCCAACCCAGTGTCGGACTTCCGGAGGGCAGACCCGCCGCCGGAACATCGGCAAACCCAGTCACTTCCGCTGCCCCGACACAATGGCTACCTGGTGACCTCTGAGCCTGTGACGCACGATCGGATGACGTACTACCACAGCGACACGCACGGTGGACCGCTCAAGGCAGACAACCCTCCTACCAGGCGACAGAAGTCCCTCCCCAGTAGGAGACCCAGAGGTGGGTACCGGAAGTGTAGCAGCAGAGATGAGGGAAGCAAGTGTAAAAGGGAGGTAGAAACGGAGGTAGCGGTTATGCGAAGGGGCAGCCGGACAGCCAGCGGTAGGGTTAGGTAGTTGAAATAGAAAGGGGCAGCCGGACAGCCAGCGGTAGGGTTGGGTGGTGGAAATAGAAAGGGGCAGCCGGACAGCCAGCGGTATGAGGTGGTGGAAATAGAAAGGAGCGGCAGGAGAGGCACTGGTCGGGTTAGGTGGTGCCCGGAAATGAAAAAGGGCAGCAGGCGGTAGGGTTATGTAGCGCAAGCGGAAAGGGGCAAAAAGGGGGAAAACGGGGAAGCGGAAAGGGGCAACAGGAGAATCAGAGGTAAGGATTAGGTAACGGAAGCGAAATGGGGCAACGGGAGAATCAGAGGTAAGGATTAGGTAACGGAAGCGAAATGGGGCAACGGGAGAATGAGAGGTAAGGATTAGGTAACGGAAGCGAAATGGGGCAACAGTAGACCCAAAGCTAAAGCTTGTGTAAAGCTTGCGTAAAGCCGGTGTAAAGGGAGTGGTAGAGACCCAGAGGTAATTGAGTGGAAGTGTAAAGGTGAATGAGGGCAACGCGCACTTCCCTGCTGTTGCGAGTGAGATTGCTGAAGCCCTGCTCGGCCCTGCTCTTGATGGCCGAGCTCCTGCTCCTGCTCTTGACGGTGCTGCGCTAGGCTGGTGCATGCCAGCGGACGCTGCAGGCTGTTCTGGCCGTGGATGGGGATGAGGCGAGCGACGACGTACAGGGGAGGTTTTTGTGTGTCACGTGCAGGGCACGAGGAAAGAGGGCGCCAGGCCAACTCGGCCCCGTCCCGCAAGCAGCGCGCGCACAGCCATGGCGCCCCCCTGCCCAAGATCAACACTCTCGTGGCCAGGTCACGTGGTCCGACAGGGGAGACCAACCATATTGTCACCACCAGTAAGTACCGGCAATACGTGTGAAGTGTGTTTAAATCAGCCGTTTACTACGTGCTGTCCCCTGAAAACAGAAGAACGAATTTGTTGTTTCGTTGTTTAATAAGAACACCACCAGGAAACCTGCCACAGTACATCAATGGCGTTAAGAATGAAAACAACGTCTGAGCTTGGGAGCTTTGTGAACAGGGAGTTGGGCCCAGTGCTCTCATTCCCTATTCCATTCTTCCCCCGTCCCTAATAAGCCCTACGGTTTCTGTGGACGTATAGCACCATGAAGGAAAACGACAACAACAACAAACCCGTGAAGGAGAACGTACTCACCAAAAGAAAACAGCGGGACACACACACACACACACACACACACACACACACACACACACACACACACACACACACACACACACACACACACACGAGAAAACAAACAAACAAACAATAACAACAAGCGATGTTACGATTTTGTTTTAATTCATGGAAACCGTTTTTCAATTGTCTGCGTTAGTGACAATTAGCCTTTTATTTTAAATTCCTGACGAAGACGCTTTTGTCGAAACGTCAAGGTTTTCTATATTTTTTATCTGTCCTGTCTTCTTTCGGTGAATACGTTCCCCTTGTTCTTTACCGGTTGTCCCTTTCCACCATCAGTCATTCGCCCCCCCCCCCCCCCCCCCCGCTCCTCTCCCCCCCCCCCCGCATTGTGTGAAGACGTGATGCGAATCAAAGCAGACTGTGTACAGCCAGCGCCCTGACTACAGGCATTAAACTCCACTTCTCATTGTCCGTTTTCTTGTGCAGACTTTGCCGGCTTCAGCACCAAGGACCATGAAATCAGTCATCAAAAGTAAGTAGACTAGATATAGGATGCAATAATATTATTAGTGTGCTGACTGGAGAGTCGAGCTTTGGACAAACGTGTGTGAAGTAATGATGTTGAGTATATATTTTTGAAGTTTCATTTTTGCTGTCGCCAGAGACACAGGAACACAGAAATATCGTGAAGGGAACTGTGTGTGTGTGTGTGTGTGTGTGTGTGTGTGTGTGTGTGTGTGTGTGTGTGTGTGTGTGTGTGTGTGTGTGTGTGTGCGTGTGGTGTGTGGTGTGTGTGTGTGTGTGTGGCGCGCATGTTTTTTTTTTGTGTTGTGTGTGTGTGTGTGTGTGTGTGTGTGTGTGTGTGTGTGTGTGTGTGTGTGTGTGTGAATGTGCACTTTAAATATTTGGTGTCAAAAGTATGTATGTCTGTTTCAAAGAAGTTTTAACGCTAGGGCTAGGTGTGCTAAGTACCCATCACTATCAATCGTGTGTGTCATTATTTCTTCCCTTTTGTTCATGCCGATGATTCGTTTCAGGTCCACCAGATTCGCCACCAACTGGGCCCAGGTCCGTGCCGAGAATCACATCGACATCTGTGCAAGGTATTTCTACACTCTGCATTTTGCACACGGCTCTATGGGCTGCGTCAGCTGTAGACCAACGTGGTTACATACAGTAGGAGTTCACGCATTAATTCAGCGGCGTCAAAATGTGTGCGTCTGTTCTGTGATTTACATCCCGCCACTTTTAAAGACGCAAAACTGAACTTGAACTTAACATTTATGCACCTCCCTTGTAGAAAACATACAGCACAATAGCTCCATACATTGTTGCACAAGGAAGAAGAAGAGGAAAGTGTGTGTGTGTGTGTGTGTGTGTTGTGTGTGTGTGTGTGTGTGTGTGTGTGAGTGTGTGTGTGTGTGTGAGTGTGTGTGTGTGTGTTGTGTGTGTGTGTGTGTGTGTGTTCTTTGAATTCTAAAATATACAATATGTGTTATTGTGTACTGTGATGTGGTTAATGTTCAGCCACGTTTTAATTTCTCGAATGAAATAATAAAATAATCTTGTATCTTGACTTTTGAAGGGGGCATGCAGTAACACCGATGAGAAAACATTAGCACTGGACTGAACAGTAACGCGAATCACACTTAGCACAACAGCAATACGCGTACTGAAAATGTTTATATTTCTAATGTGTTGGGTATGTCTCGTTTACACTTGTTACATTGGCGGAGAGTCTAGAATGTCGCTACACTGGTTAGCATCTGAGGAATACGTTTGTGCTACACAGGAAATGTAACGTGTAAAGAGTTCCGTATTTTATCGTACCTTTCTTGTACCTTCAAGGATCTTCTGTGTTGGTGACAGATAAGAAGTATGAGGATGGGGAAGATGGTCTTATTGTACGTTTCTAGACTGGCTGTAACAACACGGCTAAATTGACCTCGGCAAATACTCCATAGACCAAAATACGCGAAAGGTTTCTTATTGAACTCTTGTTATTGAGAGAAGACGCAACAATGTGCAAAGAATCGACACATCTGACTAAAATAAAAATGATGATGATGATGATGAGAAGAAGAAGAAGAAGAAGAAGAAGAAGAAGAAGAAGAAGCGTTAAACGTCAGTGTTTCTTGTTCTGTGACTTTTTGTCCTGGACGCTGACAGTCACTGCTGCGTTAGCTTTAACTGCCTCCGTATTGGCGCTGATACACGAGCCGTTTCAGCCGTATGGTTGAGGACGACCGTTCGAATCTCGTGTAGTGGGACCCGTCCGTCTCACGCGTACTGGCTGCCAAAAGATACAACCAATACTGACGGGTTAGATCAAGGGAAGGTATTCAACCTTGCTGCTCGAGAGTTACCGTCCCTTGTGACTTCTGGCCTTTCCTTCGCTCCGGTCCAAACGGTGGGCACTCATTGGTTGGCGGATGCAGTTCATCCGTTTGATATGAAGCAAGCTGTATTTGGCACGGACAAGTTGAAACCGATGCAGAACTGTTTCAATAGTACAGCTATGCTGATCGACACACGATCAGTTTGAGATCGGATTCGGATGGGTCCTCTCAACCATACGGCCGAAACGGCTCTTGTATTGACAGCGCCTTATGTCACACGTGCGCGTATACAGTGTGCCTCTGCTGGATCTGTGCTTGGTGGCTATAGAGTTTGGACCTGTGTGCTCACTGTTGCTGACCCGTCCCTAATAAGCTGTATGGTTTCTGTGGACGTTAAGCACCATGTTGACTTTTTCACTGTTGCCAGCACTGACTCTACACCCAGAGCAGGCGCGGCGGACGAGAACAAGGCACGGGACAGGTCCCCCAGCGACAGAACAGCGGCCAAAACACGCCAGCAGCAAGTGACGTCACCCGATCGCAACCGCACGATTGGAGACCAGCAGCGCAGCAAGCCAGACGTTTCCTTCCACGCCACGTCACGTGACAAGGAGAACGTCAAGCCTGAAAACTCAACGCAGAAGAAAGAACCTTCGCCGACTCCAGCGTCAGTGAAGTCAACACAACCAGTGAAGAAGAAAAGCAGGGAAGAGAAAGGAAAACAAACAATCAGGTATGTAGCTTTTAAAGGTCAGGCTTGCGCGCGCGCGCGCGCGCGCGCTCGTGTGTGTGTGTGTGTGTGTGTGTGTGTGTGTGTGTGTGTGTGTGTGTGTGTGTGTGTGTGTGTGTGTGTGTGTGTGTGTGTGTGTGAGAGAGAGAGAGAGAGAGAGAGGAGAGGAGGTGGTGGTGTGTGTGTGTGTGTGTGTGTGTGTGTGTGTGTGTGTGTGTGTGTGTGTGTGTGTGTATGTGTGCGTGTGCTTGCGTGTATGTATGTGTGCACGCGCGCGTTAAACTAACACAACAACAACAATAACAACAAATGTAGCACTGTGCCTAATACATTTTATTTGCGTCAGGTTTGTGACACCCGATGATGAGCGAGCGCAGAAACGTCAGGGTGATGACGCCACGGACGGCGCTGACGTCAGTGAGAGCCAGAAAGCAGCACAGGAGAGGCAGCGGAGCAAGAAGAAGAGGTCCCAGTGGGACAGCCGCCTGACGCAGGCCCCCCCACAGCACGGTCAGCCCACCGTCACGTCATGGCGCCGCTACGAGGCGGAGCTGAGCCACGTCCCTGCCGTCACGTCCACAGAGCAGGTCTACAAGGCCTACACGGGCCGAACCAAGGAGCAGCTCCGTGACGAAGACTTCAACGCTGGCGACGGCAGCGGCGGGCACGGAAAACCACGACCGGTCACGACAGGGTCTTCGGAAAACGACGACGGCGGCGATGAGCCTGAGCCTCGCTCCAGAAAGGAGCACATTCTGACGCGGAACGAGGCCAAGATGTACATCCACATTCAGAATGTGTACGGCAGCGAAGCCTTCCGGCAGCAGCGGAAACAGTGGTTTTTCAAGAAGCTGACGGACGTTCAGCTGCAGGAACTGAAGCAGCAGGCTGAGGAGCGACGCCTGAAGCAGCAGCGCAAGGAAGAGAGCAAGAGGCGGCAACAGCGCCAACTAGCGTACGTCAGGCGAAAGTTCCGCAGGCAACAGTTGCATCGCTTCCGTACTCAGTACGTGACATCTCGTGTACTGGAGTACGAGAAGGCGGACCGGGATCTGTACGGATTACCGGACTCGGACGACGAGGACGGAAGTGGCTACGGCGACGCAGCCACTGACAGCGGCAAGAACAGCCTCAAAGCACCCAGTCCGGACAGCAGCAACAAAAAGGGCCCAAAGGGGGACGCCAGTGGGTTCACGGACACTTCCAACAAGGGAAAAGCCACAGAAAAGAAAGAGAGTTCAAAGCGAACTGGTGGTGACCAGAACGCAAAAGGCGTCACCTCACCTGGTGCCAGAACACAGCCCACAAAGGCCGCAGACGCTCCGCACAAGCCTGTGGGCACCGAGAGGAACTCAAACACTAAAGTGACTGACTCCGAAACGCACGCTCCTTTAAATAAAAGTTCACGGCACGAACCTTCTGGTGACCAGTTCCTAAACAACCGACGTGAAACTTCGAACTCTGTGCGGAAGAGTAAACAAATGGACTCAAAAGCTGCTGCCATCAAAGACACACACGATGTGAACAATAGGGCATTACCTCCATCTAACGCAGTAGGCACTTCCGACCCAAGCGCTTCCAAGACCCTAAACACTACGCCATTGAGCAGACAAGCGAAGAACACCGTACACACAAAAGACTCAAACAACCCACAACCGTCCAGTAGCAACAACGCTGCCAAGAATGGACACGTTACAAAGGATGAGGAATCATTAGCGAAAGACCTGTTTTCTGACACAGAACCAAACACCGTGAAAGAGAAACGAGGTCCTGAACAAGCGAAAGCAAGCAAAAATACTGACCCAAGTATGTCTTCCAAAAGTAATGCGGCTGATGCTGAACGGAAAACTACCACGAATAACGAACCTGACAAACATAGCACGTCGCAAAAGGCGAGTGAAACGCCTTTTAAACCGGACAAAAGTGTCAAGCACCCAGCAACATCAACCGCCAAAGACCCGGCTCCTGCCACAAAATCCACTACAGCCAATGATAAAAGTACACCTACTCAGGCAGAGCCAATTTCTTCTAGCAAGCCAGAATCACCTGCAGAACAAACGGCGCAGGTTAAAAGCAAGCCAGCAGTAGCCGATTCTAATGGCCTGCCGAGCAGAGCCAGAAACCATTCCGCTGTGGAAGACGGCCCCGGCAAAAGAACCACCATCACCAAAGACGCCAAGGGCAGATACTTCACCACGACGAGGACATTTGGCTCTCAGGACCCTCCGTCAAATGCTAAGCCCAGCAAGTCTTCGCCCAGAGACCGTGTGGTCAATGGCCACGACATCCCCAAGGATGGCAAGGGCACGCGGCATGCGTCTGCCGCCAATCGGCACAGCGATTCACGCGGAAGGAAGCACAAAAAGACGCATGCGCAGCCGAAGAGCGAGGCTGAACAGAAGAAACAGTTGGAGCGGAAGTACGGGAAGATGTTTGATGTGAACACTGGGCCAACGTGGGACCCCAGTGCCAAGCCACCCAAAATGGAAGGAATTGACACTGTTTATGTCCGGGTCACTGACGACAAAGGTGAGGAACAATGCGCGGTGTGTTTTTGTATATGCGTGTGTGCGTGCGTTGGTGCGCATGTGTATACACGTGTGTGTTCTGATAATGTGTGTTAGTGTATGACCGGTATGGTTGTGGTGGTGTATGTGTGCGTTAAATGTGTGTGTGTGTGTGTGTGTGTGTGTGTGTGTGTGTGTGTGTGTGTGTGTGTGTGTGTGTGTGTGTGTGTGTGTGTGTGTTGTGTAGTGTGTGATCATGTGGTGTGTATCTGTGTGTGTGTGTGTGTGTGTGTGTGTGTGTGTGTGTGTGTGTGTGTGTGTGTGTGTGTGTGTGTGTGTGTGTGTGTGTGTGTGTGTGTGTGTGTGTGTGGAGAGAGAGAGAGAGAGAGGAGAGAGAGAGAGAGAGAGAAGAGAGAGAGAGAGAGAGAGAGAGAGATGTGTCTGTGTGTTTGCGTTTGTGTGTGCGCGCGTCTTGTGAAGGTGTCAGTGTGTGTTGTGTGTGTGTGTGTGTGTGTGTGTGTGTGTGGTGTGTGTGGTTGTGTGTGTGTTGTGTGTGTGTGTGTGTGTGTGTGATGTGATGGTGTGATGTGGTGTGTGTGTGGTGTGTGTGGTGTGTGTGTGTGTGTGTGTTTGGGTGTGTGTGTGGTGTGTGTGTGTGTGTGTGGAGAGGAGAGAGAGAGAGAGGAGGAGAGAGAGAGAGTAGAGGAGAGAGAGAAGAAGAGAGGAGTGTGTGTGTGTGTGTTTGCGTTTGTGTGTGCGCGCGCTTTGAAAGGTGCATCAGTGTGTGTGTGTGTGTGTGTGTGTGTGTGTGTGTGTGTGTGTGTGTGTGTGTGTATGTGTGTGTGTGTGTGGGTGTGTGGGTGTATTTGACCAAATATGTGTGTGTGTTTTCTTACTCTCTAGGAGAAATAGTTTTGGAGGACGATGGTAAACTGCGACGATTTTCTCGTTTGTGTGTCACCCTTCTTAACTCACATTTCAATCTCTGCTAGGTTCTCTTTTCCTACTAATGGCGCAGCCACAGGAACGAACAAAGAGTAATCCAATGTGTATAGGTTTCCGCTTGTTGCAAAGGTGACCTAGACTTGTTAAGGCTCACTTTCATCGGTGAAAATGGAACTGACTGTTTCAAAAGAACCTTTAGTCTTAGAAGAGTTATTTCCCTTGAGACCACCCTGTATGCTTGAAAAAGAAAAGAAAAAGAGTAGAAGAAAAAAAAAAGGGGGGGGGGGGGGGGGGGGTGAAAAGTAGGTGTGTTCATTCGAGTCCACCGTTTTGTTTTTTGTTTTTTGTTTAAGTTCAAATGCAGATTGTTTAGTGATTTGGGCTTTTTATATAGATTGTTTAGTGATTTGGGCTTTTTATATAGATTGTTTAGTGATTTGGGCTTTTTATATAGATTGTTTAGTGATTTGGGCTTTTTAGCCCATGATCATGGGGTGTGAGAGGATGGATACAACGCCAGATCGAATGCGAGTGATCGGAACACGACACATCATGGATCCAATTCGCTAGAAAAGCTCCAGATGCATTATTCACACAGTCAAAAATCTGATAAACAGCAAGCTCGAGTCGCTGTCGCCGTGTATCTGTGTTGTTTGGTTATGACAACAAACCTATGTTGTCGCCTCTGCTGGTGATTTGAAAGACGGGAGCCACGTACTTAGTGCTTCTTCCAGAGTTGATAGCAGTCTTTCAGCTGGCATGGTGCTTGGTTTTATGGACAAAAAGAGGCAAGATTTGCCCTGAGCCAGCCCTGACGGCTTGCACAAGATCTGGCCGCCTTTTTCTTGTTTAAAGATACACATACCTGAATTCCGTGAAAAAACAATCGGCAGTAGAAAGTGAAGGACACAATCTGATGTTTTGTACAGACCCGTGATCTATTTTTGATTTTATTTTTTTAAATGCAAACACATTAAATGTTAAAATTCAACACATTTTCTTCACGCGAAAAACAGTTGTGCTAATGTCCCGCAAACGTGTCTTCTACAAGTAAGAAACGGACACAGACACCGTTACCAGAACAGGACATCTGTTTTACTTTTAAATTATTTCCTTGAAAAATAAAATGTCCATTTGCCGTTTGTAAAAGGCCAGCCTGTCAAACACGTCCACATTGCTATGTCATATCAATGAGACAACAACAACAACAAGAAAAAGCATCCAGATTTTACCTTTTGTATGGTTTGTTATTTTCTGAACTGCTTTTGTTGTTCAGAGTATTTCAGAGTACATCAGAGTATTTCAGAGTACATCAGAGTATTTCGAGCAACAAGAGCACTGCTGTAGGCAAGAGAACAACTTACACACTAGCTCTCTCCTTCGTAAAACTCATTCTAAACATCTGCGGTGTGTTGGGTACTGAATCAGAACATGTAACTATAATCTGCAGGATGTCTACATCCGTGTTTAGAATCTGTACATCTCTGTGAACCTTTATGCCCGTGTAGCCTTAACTATTTATCTATGTATCTTATATGCACCCTCTGTCTGTTTGTCTAAGTGCGCAATGCCTTTAACCATATGTAACACATATCTGAATTACGCGTCCTTTCTATACATGTGTGCATCTGTTTCTATATCCAGCTAATATCCATCCATCACTATCCACCCCCCACCCCTTCTATCCCTCAGTCTCTAATCCTATGGTTAATGTTTATACTGTTAGGCAGTAAACACCTGAGTGTCTCTCTGTGTGGCTGTCTGTCCCCCCCCCCCCTTCCCCGCGGCTATCTGGCTACTATCTGTCTACTTCTATCTATCTATCTATCTATCTATCTGTCTGTTTGTCTATCTATCTATCTATCTATCTATCTATCTATCTATCTATCTATCTATCTATCTATCTATCTGTCTGTCTGTCTATCTATCTATCTATCTATCTATCTATCTATCTATCTATCTTCTGTTTCTTCTTCTATCTATCTATCTGTTGTTCTATCTATCATGTCTGTCTATCTATCTATCTGTCTATCTATCTATCTATCTATCTATCTATCTATCTATCTATCTATTGACTGGGCGTATCTATCTGTCTGTCTGTTTATTGACTGGGCGTAAAACACCAAGTTAGTTAGTCAGCTGTCTGTCTAAGTTAATTAGCTGTCTGTCTATCTGTCTGTCTATGTATTTGTGTCTGTCTATATATCTGTCTGTCTGTCTATGCATCTATCTATCTGTCTGTCTGTCTGTGCCTCGTCAGAATCAAATTCTGAATCAATCAACTCATTATCTATGTGTATATATCTATATGTCCGTGTGTGTCTGTCAGTCAAGGAATGAAATAATGAATCAAGCAGTGAATTTACTATCTCACTGTATCTCTCTGTCTTATCCATGTTACTATGAAGGAGTTTTCAAAAATATTTATGCTTCAGTCTGTAATGTCCCTACCGTAATTTGCAAATCACAGCAGTGCATTTCTACCATTTGGAACGCGTTTAACTTTGGAGCGCGTCACTCAAATGGCAGTTTAGATAGGCAGTATCGGTGCCGACCCCTTGTGTCGGGTGTTTTTACATCAAACAGTAAACAAATTCAACGACTATACCAGTTATCAGGTTTGTCTATTCTACTATTTCTGGTATGACTCTGCTCTTGCTTATTCTTATTTGCTGAAACTGGATTAGGATTCGAATTTCGATGTTTCCAAATAGTTCGGTATCTCTTCCTCTGTTTTGTTTAGACTGAATCAGTCGACACTCTGTTCCTCAAGCAGACCTCGGTAATTTACTTTAGGCCGGCTACTTTCCATCGTGTTGTTGTTGTCACTGGACAGACTCTCGATAAATATTACTTCGGATTCGCCCCGATATAACCGCCATGGTTGCCTGGGCGTAGAAAGTCACGGTCTTTGTGAATGACTCGTGAGTTATGTGTTGTTTATATGCTCAAATAGTTCATTTGAGATGATGATTATGATAGTGGTGATGATGATGATGGCGATGATGATGATGATGATTAATAATGGTGATGAAGATGATCGTGACTGTGATGATGGTGATAGTGGTGGCGATGATGATAATTAACGATGGTGATGAAATGATCGTGATGATAATGATGATGACGACTATGATGATGGCGATGGTTAATGATGAAGGTAATGAAATGCCGGTGACACTGATGTGCAGGTCGCACTAAACTGAAAAGACGAGAGGTGAAGGACGTGGTGAAGGACGCAAAGAATCAACTGGCCGTTCCTGACCAAGGTAGACCTCATACCTCCCACCACCCCTCACTCCCATCTGTAGCTCCTTTACACCGACTCTTGGTCCTTTTCTGTTTCTGCTTCTCACAGTTGTCTTCGTCTTGCATTGATTCATTCGCCTGCAGACAAAAAGCAAGAAGAAGAAGAACAACAACAACAAGAACAAGAAGAAGAAGAAACAAACAAATAAATAAATATAACGAATGAATACATATTTAAAAACAAACAAGCCAAAAGCAAGCAAACATACTACCTTACTTTAAAATCCAATCGGTAAAAGACTGCAGGAATATACACATCTTGCCCTAGCTTTCAGGTGCTTTTTCTTTTGTTTTCATGACGCTGTGGGCTGGTACGACCTACGTATCAGGACAAGTTGAGTTGTCAGCACCGAGACTTCTGTTTTACATCAACTGTCTCTCTCTGTGCAGACTCGAGAGGCAGGCGAGCAGACGCAAAGGGAAGTAAACCGGCCACGCACACAGGCACGGTCAGGCCAGCCTCCGCCGACACGCTCGACTTTGACGATGACGACGACGAGGACACGGAAGATGTGTTTGAACGCGTGCGCAGAAAGTACAACCTGCAAATTGACAGCGACGACGATGACATCAGCAGATTGTGATGTGTACATGACGACTAATTCTACAATCATGGATTGACGCATCATACCTCAGCAAATGTGATGTCACATCTGCGCGTTTAGTCTTGAAATATTTGTAAACTGACATAAGACCGAGAACATCGCCCACCTTCAGTAACTGACTTTAATTATATAAACATGAAACCTGTTATGTAGACTTAGTCCGCAAGGTATTTAAAATCATGTACACTTTATAGACCAGGTCTTCATTGGGTTTACTTTTCTGATTGAATGTTTTGTTCAAGTAGCTTCCTGTGCGGTTTGAATTTTACTCCCATTTTATTACTTTTATTTTTCCTCCCTTGTTTTCGTCTGCGAAAACCGCTGTGTGATGGAAAGCAACTGCATGTGTACTCATTCTGCCATTACTCCGTCGAAAACTGTGATATTTTGAATTGTTAATAGAGGCACTGTCAAAGATGCGCAAGGAGCAAGCATGAAACGAACGGACATGTTCGTGCTTTTTGTCCACTTTCTGAAATGAATTGAACAAGTCAGTCAAACCAAGCAAGCCCTGCCCCCAAAAAACAAAAAGAAAGCATATGAAAACACAAACAAATAAATAAATAAATGGATAGACAGATGAGTGGATGGAAGAAAACTAAGAAGGCCTCGTTACCTCTTACTATCTGTTTGTCTGTTATATTAATACAGTCCTCAGCTATGGGCCGCTTTGCAATGCTTGGTGGAACTGCTGCAGAGACGGTCCTTTATTGCCTTCGTACACTGTTCAAAACAGAAGCGGTTGGTGAGAAAGTGTTGGTGAATAGCTGCAACACGCCCCCGTTGCTGTCCATTTCAGTGGGTCAGTGAACATGAACACCTCAGAGCACAGGTGGGATGAGCTGGATCACCGCCGCCCGCCGCAGACCTGCCGGGGCGATGATCCAGCTCTGATACCGATTTGTTTGCCTTTCCTCTGTGGAGTGAACTTTTGATGGCGTATTGCAAACAAACAAACAAACAAACAAGGTGTGGTCTTTTGGGGTTTTCCTCAATCTATTTTTTAACTCATTCTGTAGGTGATTGGGGGAGCGGGGAAATCAGCAGATGAAATAAATAATGCAACAGACAAATCCTCCCAAAACAACAACAACAAAGACAAAACAAACAAACAAAACAATTTCCCAAGCATCTCGCAGACCGTTGCAGCGGAAGGTCTAACGAATCTGTGATGTCCATTTTATTTCGGTGAACATTAAAGCTCATGTTCTTTTGGAATCGTCAGCCAACAGCGACTGTGTGCCCCGGCGGCATCGGTGACATCGGCCTTGGCACGGAGCTGATATCTCCACTCTTCTAGCAGAGCTCTGGCAGTCTGACTCATTCAGTGTCCGGGGGGACAGGTCATTTTTGAGGAAAATTAGTCAGCAGATGAAACAAATAATGCAACAGACAAATCATGACTAACCCTTCCAAAACAACAACAACAACAACAACAACAACAAAACAAACAAACAAAAACGTTTTCCATCAAATCTGAGAAGTCTAGTTCCTCAATTTAAAATTGTAAGATGCGCCTCAGTGATTATCATCTCGGCACTTGATATTCTAAGCCGCGGCTTGTCGCTTGTTGCATCAGCTTGTCGTGCCGGTCAGTCTGTCAGTTCTGTTCCGTCATTCCCGCTGGCCTACAACTCCGGCATGTCCACAACAAGCTCGTGTCGCCGTCCGTGCAGCTGAAAGGTGGAAAGGCCAGCCTCATGCCCCCCCCCTTCCCCCACCCCCCTTCTGGGCAGCTTCCACGTTCTACATTAAGTCCACAGAGTCTGCAAAGATGGTGACTTCAGGATTCCAGAACACAAGTTTTTGGGGAGCACACGTCTGACGGACCTTGCTTCAAAGACTTCCCTGAACGCACACTTGGTCAAAATAAAATTCAACATTGCAACAACAACAACAACAACAACAACAAAAGGCCGGTCTTTCTGCATGTTTGATGGTCTCAACTTTTGTCCATTCCAGGTTTGTTCCACTTCTGGGCCACACACACTTGCTGTTAATAGATCAGCTAGACTATTTTGAAGATACCATGCGGTCGGACGTCTCGCCACTGGAGTGAGGATTTGTCTGAAGAGAATTATTCTTATCAAGCAAATTTGACCATATACTCATGATCAAGTTTCCGGAGGGTTCCATAATTATCACTATTTTCATCCTATCCCGTCACCCCCCCCCCACACACATCCATACACTACCCCTCCCCCCAACACACACATGTATGTAATATTGCCCACTTGTAAAATAAAAACTGAGCGTTTGCTTGTGTTTGTTGTTTCATTTTTCTACATAACCAGTAAAATTGATCATGAATATATATATGTGTGTGTGTGTGTGTGTGTGTGTGTGGTTGTGTGTGTTGTGTGTGTGTGTGTGTGTGGTCGACAAATACGTCTTTATTCCATTCAAACGAAAACGTGGGTGCCACACATGAATAACAAAGAAACACAATCTACATCTATAAAAGATTCACAGTCGAAGTGTGCGCAACAACGGACAAGCAAGGTTAATACCACAGGCATTATTAAAAAAGAATATATATTACGTATGGGAATGTGCTGTAAAATAAACAGTGTGAAACACATTAAAATGATCGACATAAAATTGGCACAAGCATAATTATCACTACTTTCATCCCCCCCCCCACACCACACACACACCACACTACACTACCTCCCCCTCCTCCACACACATATCCACACACCCCCCCCTCCCCCCCCCCCCCCCACACACACATATTGTTGCTTCATATGTCTATGTTGTTAATGAAGGATCGGTGACAGTGTCCTCGGTTTAACAAGTATAATTACTGCCACAAGGACCAAACTGCCAGCTGTGTGTGTGTGTGTGTGTGTGTGTGTGTGTGTGTGTGTGTGTGTGTGTGTGTGTGTGTGTGTGTGTGTGTGTGTGTGTGTGTGTGTGTGAAAGAGTATGTTAGCGCTTAGGCCATCATGGGTTAGCCGCACTAAGCGCTCATTATTAGCAGTGCTAGAGGCAGCAGTAGTATTTTTTAATCACCAGTTTTAAGCGTTCTTGCGGTAACAGAGCGCTTCCGGCTGCGCTTTAAGTCCCGCCTCTGTCTTAAGTTACACTCTTTCCATCTGACCTCCGTGTGCTACTGAGTTGGCTGGTGGAATGCATGATGATCTCAGTCTGGTTCAGCGTTCATATGATTGTCATTTGTCTCACTGATCGCAAGCTGATGGGCTGCATCTCGTCATCGATGACTGTGCGCCGATACTTTGAAGGGTTTACTCGGAACCAATCAGGCATTCGCTCCATTGCAACCAACAAAGTAGCAGCCTCGTACCCATGTCACTGTCAGGAAGTCCTGAACAGAATCAGCCAGCTTTTCGCTCCGCCGTTCATGTCCTTTCGCTTTTGAGAAAAAGCATGGCGGCTACTCTTTGTTTTGTGTGTGTTGTTGTTGTTTGTTTTGTTTGTTGTTGTTTATTGTTGTTGATTATTTATTTATATTTTGTTTTGTTTGTGTGTTGTTGTTGTTTTGTTTTGTTGTTTTGTGGGGGTGCGGGGTGGGGGTGGGGTTATTAATTGCGACGTTCTGATTAGCTGATGTGCTCCCGTGATTGGCAACCCGGAACCCTGTATGGCAAATGCACACGCCCTCACAACTACACACGCCCATACAAAAGCACATACCCACACAAACGAATACACCCACACAAATGCACTCGCCCTCACAAACGAATACAACCACACAAATGCACACGCCCTCACAAATGAATGGACCCACACAAATGCACACGCCCACACAAATGTACACGCCCTCACAAATACACATGCCCACACAAACGAATACAACCACACAATTGCACACGCCGACACAAATACATGCACCCACACAAATGCACACTCTCACACAAATACACACGCCCACGCAAATGCACACGTCCACGCAAACTAATACACCCACACAAATGTACACGCCCATACAAATGCATACACCCACACAAATGCACGCGCCCACACAAATGCACACGCCCACACAAATGCACACGCCCACGTAAATGAATACACCCACACAAATACACACGCCCACACAAATGTCCACACAAATGCACACGCCCTCAAAAATGCACACGCCCACAGAAACCAATACACCCATACAAATGCACACGCCCATACAAATGCGTACACCCACACAAATGCATACGCACACACAAATGCATACACCCACACAAATGCAAACGCACAATAACACAGACACAGACGGACAGACAGACAAACAGGCAGACACACACACACACACACACACACACACACACACACACGCGCGCGCGCGCGCGCGCCCGCACGTGCACACGCCCACCTTGAGAGGTCGTTACGAGACCAGTGTCTAACATGTCAATGTTTTTTTGTTTTTCCTCCCATTTTTTGGCCTTTCGCGTGTCTGGAATGACGCAGTCTCGTGCGTGTCAGCCAAGTGCTGTAGACAAATGATCAACTAACACTGGAAAGTTATATGATACCGATTTCGTTTGATTGCATTCATTTGGATTATATATATATATATAAAAAAAACTAAAAAAAAAACCTGAAACAAAGTTGATTAAAGGTGTTTCCACTGAAGGTCTGAGTACGTTTATGGTCTCTTTTTTGGGGAGTGATTTTTCATGTTGCATTTGTGCTTAGAGTGAGTTGGTGGAGCTGACTTGGGTATAGCTGGTATAGTTGGTAGAGTTGGTAGGAGCTGACTTGGGTATAGTTTTAGATGTGAGAAGAGTAGGCTACTGACTTATGAATACTCAAAGCGGAATACTCAGAATACTGAAAGCGCCTGCTTTACAAATTTTCATTATTGTTGTTATTATTAAATAACGTTGGGGTTTGGCCTACTGAAGGCCAGTCAGTCAGACTCAATATGACCGAGCTGTGTTCTGTTTAACTTTTAAAGTCATTTGAAAATTTTGAATTGAAAGCATTTCATTGAGTACGGCAATCTGTATTTGTGACGCGTACACTTACTTTCGGTCATCGTCTACAAGCGAGAATGATGGGGAGACATGTCAGTCTCACTGGCCCTGACTACTGTGTGTTGTGACTGAATACGATTTTAACATGTCCATGGTAGCATGGTACAGTAGCACAGGAACCTAAAAATTACAGGTGAAAAAAAAGAGGTGATAAATATGAAGTTCACGTGGATTTACTGGACTGTTTGGGCACAAATATTGCAGTAGGTCAACCATAGATAAGTACATTTTTTATATATCATCGTTTATTAGTATCTGTGATTCTTTCTTGAAAAAGAAGTTTACTCTGAAACTTTGCGCACGTTTTGTGTTGTCTAATTAAAACCAGCGTTCCTTTTAACCACTTGTGTTTTATGATCTTCAATCGGTTCACATTCTTGCGCAGCGGACAGACAGAGACCGTCATTCCTGTCCTGAAATGCACACGCTGCTGTGGGTGCCGCGTCACCACTCACCGCCTTCCTTTCCGGCCACAACAGCCCTGTGGCCGCATGGAGGACTGTGTGAGAAGGACTTAGGTAGGAGCTTGTTACTTTGCAGGCTTCAAGCTTTTCGCTGCCGATTCACATTGAATCTTATGTTTTGCGGTGCACAAGGACACATAGAGAGAGAGAGAGAGAGAGAGAGAGAGAGAGAGAGAGAGAGAGAGAGAGAGAAGAGAGAGAGAGAGAGATGATGATGATGATGATGGTTTATTGCTTGTTAGGCTATAGCCTATACAGCAGTGTACAAAACAAGCGAAATTCAACATATGATGGACACAAAGGGAGGCTCTTCCTTCCCGTCACTAACATGGTAATAGCTCCGTGTCAGTACCGCAGTCTTATATCCACCGTGTCTTCTCACATGGATCTAGTCCACAAAACTGGTCACAGGCCTATCGATGCCGCACCGCACCGATCACAAACACGACTCCAACACAGCGAGAGTTCAGCCTGTTGTCTGATCAACCGAGATAAAACCGTGTCACATCTCTCAGCACCAACACTTCCTCCAGCACTTTCTGTAGATGGTCAGCACACCTCCCCCTGTCCACTGGTTTCCCCTTCTGCAGTTTCCTCAGGTACTCCAGTTCTTCCTGCAGCATGTGACGTTCTTCCTGCTTGATCAGCCAGTAGATACATGGGTGTTTCTGGTAGGTACTGCAGTCACTAACAAAAACAAAGTCATCAGTTTCACAAATCAGTTTGCTTTTGTTGTCCGATCTGTCAAGCACCACAGTTTTGAATGAGTTGTTACGACTGGTGTTTCTCAGTGCACGTTGTACTGCTCTGTCTTTCAAACTGCCAACATAATTTCTGATCGTAGCCAGATCGTAGCCACACTGAACAGCCCTTTTCTCAGACTGATTAGTACAATCTTGTACAGCTTCAGTTTCACTTTGTCCTTTCCACGCCATGAGGTTTTCCACAGAGAAATCCAGGGACTGGCTGACGCGTGACAACGACACACCGTCTGTGTCACAGGGCCTACTGCTGGCTGGTGCGCTGTAGTCAGGAGAGCGTGAAGCACGTGCGTCGGTGTCAGTGTCACTGGCGTACATGTGTTGCGTGTCGTTCTCAGACTGCATTTCAAAATGTGCTGCTACTGTTGTTGTTGGCGGTGATGTCGGTTGAAATAAACCAGAAGGAGAATGTTCACTTGCCTCTGGGTTCCGTCTTGTCCGTTCGGCGGCCCGGCGTTGGTCGCGTCGCACCTGGCTGGGAGGCTTACGTCGGAAGTGTTGTGTGGTCGTTGTGTGAGTGAAATCGGCCGTGTCTGGGTCAGTTGTCGTCACGAGTCGAAGGACAACGGTGGTTTTCCCATTCCTTCTGCGGAAATTTTCCAGGAAGAAACTCCATTTTCCGTCAGCAGGGCTTCCAGGGCACTGTTCAAAGCTGTTGGTAATCCAGCAACTGGCATCTTGCCGGTTTGTCAGAACTCTTTGGGTGTTCGTATCGAGACCTCCAAAAAATCCGCCCTGCTTGGAAATCAGTCTCGCGAGATCAGAGAGAGAGAGAGAGAGTTTATTACTCCCAGGTTTTTTAGCCCATTGGGCGAGGGGTGAGGGGAGGGGATCACAAACACCAAACGAAGTACGCATGTACACATTTGGAATATCATGGATACCGCCATGTTATTTTGAATCACGATATGTTCAGTCTGTCACAGATTTTGCCACACTTGCCACGAATCAAACGGTCCATGGTTCACCGGGTGTCCACGGATTTTTGCTGTCGTAGTCAGCTCTGTTTCCCAGTTGCAGCTTCGGCACGTGCTGTCAGCTCAGTGACAGTGTCGTGTAGAGCGGGCTGGTTACACACCGTGTTGTTGTATGATGCGACAGCAGAATTTAACGTGTTGCTTCATCTTGTCTATGTGATATGCATACCTGAGAGGGTCTACATCTGGCCATCGTTTTACACATTTAAATGATCCATGCCATATTTCAGATCAGAACCAATCCTTCAACAGACCCGTTTTCAAATCGTACTCAAACACAATTCCTGTTGTCAGTTCATACAAAGAATACTTGCCGTATCGATGATCACAAACCACTTTCTGTTCTGTGTGGTTTTCAGCAGACGCCACAACTGCATTTCTTTCCTCCTCTTCAAGAGTTGACAAGTAGTAACCTATTGTACCACGTTGCTCCTCCCAGAACTGGCGAATCTGATCTTTACCCTCTTCCACAGTTCCACTATGCACCTCACTGTGTCGTCTTCGAGAAACTGCCATTTTGCTCTTTATCAGGATCATGTTCTTTGGCTATCACATATTCTTCCTGTACATTTCCGCTACCGTCTGAACTGTCATCGTAGATTGTAGAGGGTGGGTTAGGCTGCTGGGCTTTCAAACGAAGCAAAGTTGGTGCCAGTAACTTGTGTAGAAGAAATGTCGTCCTTACTTTGACTGATTGTCCTTGGGCGAGCAGTTGCTGTTGTCTTGTCATAGCACGGCGAGTGTCACGTCTCAGTTCGCTTGGTGACTTTGCGATACCGTGCAAAGCTCACCAGTTCGCTCTGGTCGGGCTCTGAGGACCAGAGTTGTTTTTCCCCTACCGTGGACGTCCCATGACGTAAGATGGCATTTTGTTGACAGCGTTTTAAGCACAGACTGAAGAACAAACGGAAGGCACCTTTTATCCATCTTTTCCTGAGGTAGAAATCCAAAATATGGTACAAAATTGTGGAGCTCCAAATTAGTTGCTGCTCTCTGGTAGCCAGGGACAGAGAACTCCCAGAGAGAGAGAGAGAGAGAGAGAGAGAGAGAGAGAGAGAGAGAGAGAGAGAGAGAGAGAGAGAGAGAAGTGGATATATAATAGAATATACACAGTCAAAACAAACGATCAAACAGACAAAAAAGCAAAAGAAATTAACTCCTTTTTATTTTCGATACGGTAACTCTAATTTGATCTTTTATTCCGCAGCGTGAAATTAAAACTGTGATGAAAAAGCGTATCCGGTTGGCAGCATCACATGTCTCGTCCACTGATTTTTTTTTATTTTTTTTTTTAATCCAACACTTTGCATCGACGATATTTTACCTCTACCTCTAAAAAGCGTTCATGAAAAAAAAAAAAAAAGAACACACAAACTGAAATGTTCAAAACGAAAATGACGTCAATTATTCTGGCAGACCGTTTCGATAAATGGTATTGACAACGTGCCAGACAACTTATTCTGTCCAAAACGAAGCAGCTGCAGTATGTACTTAAAAGAAACTAGCCTCATCACACAGAACTTGATCCAACAGGTGGAGAAGATCAGAGTGCAAAAACGTTCCATTGAGGTTCTTGCTTAAAGATGTCCTATTGACTGATCGATTGAGTGTGTGTGTGTGTGTGTGTGTGTGTGTGTGTGTGTGTGTGTGTGTGTGTGTGTGTGTGATGATTGTGATGATGATAATGATGATTGTATGTTCGTTTTGCACCGCGCGACTGACCCGACAACACTTGTATAATACTCAAGGCGCCGCCATTTTAGACAGACGCGTTAGGACACTTAATTTCTTAAATTCGGTTTTTCATAACATGCATCTGTTAGACAAAACGTGTTTGCAGACGACTAGTTCATTTAAGGGGGTAAAAGACGCGAGCTGAGCACGCTCTCCAGCTCCCCGATCCCCCCCCCCCCCCCCCCCCGATTCCCTTCCCCCCCTCTGTTTTGCCCCACTGAGCCGTAAGCAATTATTCTGTAACTGTTATTTGATCCGAGGCATCCTGCAAAACGTGATGCATTTAACTGTACGGATACAGCCTTTCGTTGTCGTGATTTGAGCCGAGCTTTGTGCGTGCGTGGCATGTTGACCGTTTTGAAAGGAGCTCCGTCACTCACGTGTTAGTTTCTCGTGCAGCTGCAGGTTGTCAGGTGTCTGCTACACGACTCAACACCTGCTGTGGCGCCGCCCCCGTTCCTCTCAGTGGCGTGAAGGCAGTCGGTGCTGCTTGTTTCGCTATGCCGGCTTGCGGGGGTGGAACTTTGTGGGGGAGGGGAGGGGAGGCAGTGGTGGGGGCATGCAGCCACGACCTCCGGGAAATGATGGCCACTCAGTGAAGCACTGCCAAAGGGGCTGGTATGGGGTGTTGATAAGCTCATCGATTGTCAACGCTGTAATCTCAACAGACTTATTGTTACACGTAATTATACACGTCTGACCTGTCGACGATTCGCTTCAGTTCTACCAATGTGTTTCTTTGTGTTTTGTTTTTAAGGCCAGCTTATCTTTGACGTCTCGTGGTAGTATGCACAGTAGTATGCACAGTGCATGCTGTTACATGGTTCATGATGCCACATGGCGCTTGGTGCCGTAAAGGACAAGATGTCACGCGGTACTTGGTGACACGTGACATATGACAGCACATGTTGCCCTGGCACACCATGGTATAAGGTATATGACAGCACATGTTGCCATGGCACACCATGTTATAAGGTATATGACAGCATATGTCGCATGGTACACCATAACACATAATATATCAGTAACGGCACATTTCGTAACATTGCAAAACGATTGTCATATGATGTCTCAGGGTATGTTATAGTAAGGGATCTACACTACAGCTCTGTATGTTATAGTAAGTGATCTACACTACAGCTCTGTATGTTATAGTAAGTGATCTACACTACAGCTCTGTATGTTATGGCAAGTGATCTACACTACAGCTCTGTATGTTATGGTAAGTGATCTACACTACAGCTCTGCTGGATGACGAGTTGCCTCGGTAACAAGCAGCGTTTGGCCTCACAAGCCGACACTGTGGACACTAGGGATCTAGCATGCGCTGTGTCATCGGACACAAATCATTCCACAGCCGCAGTGAGACCGCGTGTCGCTGATGATGTGGGGCTTAATGTCCTAAAATGCCCGCCTGACATATTAGGGACAATCGCGTGTCGCTGATGATGTGGGACTTAATGTCCTAAGATACCCGCCTGACATATTAGGGACAATCGCGTGTCGCTGATGATGTGGGACTTAATGTCCTAAGATACCCGCCTGACATATTAGGGACAATCGCGTGTCGCACGTCGCAACCCCTCCTTAGCGACCTTTCCGAAAACGGTCAGGTATCTAGGGCAGAACTGCCATCCCTGGTGGAGTTGCAGCACGATCACTACTCTGCGGGACAACGGTCACTCCGCGTGCAGACAGCGAAATGTACTAAACAAAGCACGCACGCCTCTTTCTTTGCCTTCTTCTGCGGGGTCTTAGATATACAAGTTCCGCTTTGGATGATCGTGTGTGGTTGACAGGACGTTAAAATCTAGTTACCAACTTTATTAGTGCGGTTTCTCCGTCGCCACGCGTGACCTCAGCCGTGTTCTGTTTATTGTAAGTTGGGGCGCCCGGAAGCGCCCACACTCTGACTTTTCCGCCAGGCAGTGCCCGGGCGTGTGGCTCTGTCGGGCCACCTGACGTTCCTATCAGACACCTGACGTTGGTATCAGACACCTGACATCTTGCACAGTCGTGCCTGAGTGTGGATGAACAGCTTCAATACACAATGCCACACGGAGCAGCTGCGTCAGCACCATTCACTGGCCACACTGTGTCCACAGCCACAGACATTTGCTTGACCTTCCCTTGTCGGCATTCCATTGTGAAGGACACTGAGTCCATTTTATTTGACCAACCTTTACAAATCTAAACTTCTCAAAGAGCAGCAACTGATTGGCTTGTGTCAGTGACTAATGTCAAATAGCGTAACCTCTACACTATGCAATGGCGACACCTGAATTCCATACGGTACCCGATGCCTGCATGCGTTGTCAGTAAGTTTCTGAGAGTTGCTCCTCGACAAACCATCGAAATAAGTCAACCAGCGCTTGTCAGGCAAGCAGAGATCGGGGCCGTGGCTAGCACTCCGGCCAAACTTTGCAAGACAAATGACTGCAGCCACTGACCCCCTGTTTGAGTGCCGTTACTTTGTGCATCCCATGTGGAATACATATGGGAAACATAGTGTTTCCCTTTAGCTCAGACTCTTTAAAGCTATTCTTGGGAGGAACTGGAACCAGTAGTGCAAACTGCCAGCAGGGAAAGGGTTAAAGTAGGATTGCACATAACTCTGATCAATATTTGCTCAGATAATTTTGCTTAAAATCACCAGTCAAATCGAAGCATCAACGCGACTGATCAGATCAAAGATATTCTCCTATTTATTAGGGCAGACCAAAACATTGGTAGGTTTCTGGATATGAGACATGATGACGATTGATGCTAAAAAGATGTAGTCTTGTGCCAGGTTGGATATTTAACGAACAAGGGAGAGACTGCTTTGATTTGTTTACTTTCCGACAACTCTCTTAATTGTATCTGGAAAGAGACCTCCAGTTCGTGGGAAGAAACTGCCAAACTCCAAACTGGAATAATACCAAACACCCTGAAAATATACTTCCCCACAACCTTAAAGACTAGTAGAAGAAGTTTCTCCGCAAGTGTTCCGTCAATTAAAATGTGCATGACGTTGATAACACAAGCCGTTACGACACAGAAAGCCTCAGAGAAGTAGTAAATCAATGTTAAATACAGTACAAATCAAGAGGGCAAGCACGGAAAATCAGGTTCCAACTATCAGGAGTGAAACAAACATTCCATCATCAAACGCAAGTCGACCTTGCAACGGCCTACGTTAAGCTCACCAGCAAAAGTCAAGATAATGTATTGGGGACAGCAAAGCAAGCACAGATTATATATGTGTATATCAAATAAAAAATCCCCTTTTCCTCGAGACAATTAACACATAATTAAATCATTACTTTGTTTGATATATTACCCCAGCGAAATCGGGTGTCATTACAGGTTAAGTAGTTGTTAGAGTATTAATCCGACTCTCTTCGTGCAAACTGCATAATAATGTACTGGCGGCAAAGCGTGCAAGATAAAAGTCTTGGCATGGTCTGGCTGGGCTTGTTTTCAAACGATCAGATACAGCCTGTGGTCCAACAGTTGAGCAATCAGTTCAGTATCTACAGGGTTTCTCGTGCACATTGTGCTCGTGTCGAGGTCGGCTCAAGCTGCAGCCTAAGCTTGTCGTAAAGTACAGAACAAAGAATCTAACAGAAAGAAAGAAAGAAAAAGAAAGAAAAGAAAAAAATCATAACGTAACAGGAAAATGGTCAAAGCACACAATCACAGATATAATTATAAGTAAAGTTTTCGTGCTTGTCAAACAATTCGAAACAATAAAAAGCGACCGTCGTTTTGCAATAGACAGAAATAAAGGTGGAGCACTCGCACACCGTTTTTTATTTTACTTTGAATACAGACACACAGACAGAAAAACCGAAGAAGAAGAAGAAGAAAAAACAACAACAATAGCAGCAACAACAACAAAAAACGCAGACACATACACGCAGATATGCAAACACATATATACACAGACAGGCAGACCGACAAACAGACCTCCCCGCCTCCACACACACAAACATATAGAGTCTGACACAAACACACATCGACAAACTCTCTCGTGGCCATATCTTCGGGAGATTTTCCACTGAACATTTCTTAACCGCTGTAACGTACTGTCGTTGTGCCACGACAAAACAGTGGAGACATCTTCGAACACTGACAACAAATTTTCACACATGTATAGGTATTATTCATCTGTTCCATTCATGTCCGCAAGATGACGTCTTTGAAGTAGCTATGGATCTATTGACATAATTGCCTTTATAATTGATTAATCCATCGTGGACAATTTGGGTTGTTTCACTCAAATAAATCAACAGCAGCCGTAGGAACAGCGTCACTGAGTTGCAGCAGTAGGTGATGTGTTGTAGGTGAAGCTACATGGGTAAAGCAGCAACAGTCACAAGAGCAGCGTCATTCAGTCTTACCAGCGAAACTGTTGCTGGATGGTCAATGATCATTTTGTCAAACACGCCATCGGTCTGTAAGGGATTCAGACGTGCCAAAGGCGATGCCAGCGAAGGCAGTCCCACACCTAGGATGGTTTTCCTTGTGGCTGCAGTCCGCCTTCACGGCTGGCGCGGCCTTGGGGTCTGGTGGTTCAGGACGTGACGTCATCATGCAGGGGCGGTTTGAGATCTGGCAGTTTGATCAAGGGCACCGCCACAGTCTGTGGTCAGGTTGGCAGGACTTAAGACCTAGCTGTTGAGCATGGCCGCCACCGGGGACCGCTTGTCGATCATGCACTGGCAGCCTGTCCTGACCATCCGCTGGGACAGCCGCCAGTCGTCGAACAGCAGAGACTGGCCGTTGGCCAGGTTGACCCTCATGCAGCGGCCGGCGTTGCGGTGCAGCACGGACACGGGAATGTGAGTCTCCCGGCACACTCCTTGGGCTGAAACAGACAGTCAAACGGCACGCTTACACAGATGGCCACCCGCAGTTCCTCCCACTGCACAACGGTCAGTTGTACTGTGACATTGCAACGCCATGTACAGCTGGTTTACAGCTGCATCAACAGTGACCACCACCCCCCCCACCCCCCCTCCTCGCACCTTCCTCTTCGAAGAGGATACCGCGGATACAGAAGTGAGGTTCTCTTTCTGCTGTAAATGCAACCTTTCATTTCGTTTGTTCAGAATTAGATTATGTTGGAGATGACGATAAGTAGAAACGATTCTCCCTTGTCAACTAGTGTGTGGTGTATCATGTAATAACAGAAGTAAGGTAATATCAACGCCTGCACAGCGAAACAAAGTTAACCTGTCAGGACTAATCTGCACACCCTCTTGTGCGGTTGGCACTTCCTGCTAAACCGTCGGCTGTCCCCGCCCCAGCCTTCTGAAAGGCGGTTAAATGAATGAAGGTGCAGGATGAGATGTCGGCTTTGATCTGCCCAACAGGGTCAACACCTGGCTTGCAAATAACGACAACGATTGCCGACCTCAACACCCTCTTATCTCCTCGCTCTTCGCGTGCCGGCTCACTATGACAGCTTGCATTTTTAATACGGAGGCTACAGTGTCTTCAGTTTCCATGGGCTTCCATGGGCTTAGCGCCAGTCAGCCATCATGCTGCACGGCGACCTGCCCTGTGCGCGGAATGCGTGACGTAAGCTAAGGGCGTCATCAAATGTCAGCAGATTCGTTGGATCTAAAACTAGTTCCTCAATGAGTATAAGGTCGCAGGGGAGAGCTTTGGGATAATCCTTGCATTGGCGTGTTTCCCGGCGGTAGCGCATCATTTTAATAATCTATGAAGTTCACTTATGTGCACTTCGTTTGTGTCTGAAGGTACGCGTAGTAAACAGACGTGGATTACTCAGTACAAGCGACGAGATAAAGGGGAATGAGACAGATAGGTCAGCCTAACACTTATGTGCGGTCAAACATGGCTATAGAACAGCTCTGCTGGGGCGCCAGAACCGGCTGCCGTAGGAGGAAGTTTACGTTGTAAAACCTGATGCTACAAAAGTTCAAAATGGTCTGGAATGGGTGCGGTCACTGGCTGGATTGCACTTTCTGTCTTAACAAGATATCCTCTTGATCCAGATGAGTAGGAAGTGTGAGTCTGAGAGAGAATAAATGTCTTTCTGTGACAGAGGGAAACAATGACACTCTTTGACAAATGACAGACGAAAATCCGTGACATTCTTTGACAGAGGGAAATAAATGGCATTCTATGGCAAAGGAAAATCAAATGACATCCCGTTACAGAAAATAATAAAAAAATCAATTCTTTCACAGGAATTTCAATGACATTCTTTAACAGAACGAAATAAATGACATTCTTTGACAGAGGGAAATCAATAACAATCGTTGACAGAGGGAAGTCAATAATCTTTGACAGAGGGAAATATACGGCATTCTTTGACAGAGGGAAATATACGGCATTCTTTGACAGAGGGAAATAAATGGCATTCTATGGCAAAGGAAAATCAAATGACATCCCGTTACAGAAAATAATAAAAAAATCAATTCTTTCACAGGAATTTCAATGACATTCTTTAACAGAACGAAATAAATGACATTCTTTGACAGAGGGAAATCAATAACAATCGTTGACAGAGGGAAGTCAATAACAATCTTTGACAGAGGGAAATATACGGCATTCTTTGACAGAGGGAAATATACGGCATTCTTTGACAGAGGGAAATATACGGCATTCTTTGACAGAGGGGAACAATGACATTTTGACAGAGGTGGAAAATTTTATTCCTTGACTGACGGACACACAATCCCAGTTCTGTCCGTTCGTTCTGCAGTCTGGAAATTATGAAGAAGAAAAAGAAGAAGAAGAAAAGAAAGAAAAAGAAGAAAAGAAGCCAGAAGAAGGGGGGGGGGGGGGGGGGAAGAAGAAGAAAAGAAGGGGGGAAAAAAGAAGAAGAAGAAGAAGAAAAGAAGCAAGGGTGGAAGCAGTCAATGAAAAGAAAGAAGAAACGAAAGAAAGAAAGAAACAACAAACAAACAGAGGCCGATGCGGGTATGAAAATGGTCTTTGCCGTGATGATGCCAATATGGTGGACTCATATACATTAAAAGTTAAAAAAACAAAACAATAATAAACCTAAAAAACTAAAAACAAAAACAAGAAGAAAACCGGAGCTGTGGACTGACAGAAACGGAGGGACAGACCGGTAGAGAGAGGGAGAGAGAGAAGAGAGAGAGAGAGAGAGAGAGAGAGAGAGAGAGAGAGAGAGAGAGAGAGAGAGAGAGAGAGAGAGAGAGAAGGCGGAAGCAGCCGGGTGTACGGGAAACTCACGTCCATGTTGTCCGATGTCAAGGCAAGGGGCGTTGTCCGGGTGACAGATGACCTCCTGGATGTAGCTGGGGAAGACATCGTTGCCAAGGAACCGTGTCTGTTGGCACTGTGTGCACAGGTTGGCGTGGGGTGAGCCGCCAGGCGCCGTCTGCCCGGTCAGATTGAGACAGTAGCCAGCTATCCTCTCTGTCAACCATCAACATCGCAACATCAACTCTCACCTCCTTGGGAAACCTCGCTTTGCTGTGCTCGTCGCCAAACCACACCAACTACAACACTCGACAGTTGCCTAGCATACCCCCGTGTTTCCTTAGAAAAAGATTTTATTGCGTCGAACATGCGGACCTCTAACAGGCCGCTTTGAGTTTCCGGTTCCGGTCGACATGCAGATTCCCGTTGCTCACTCATATGGACATCTTCGGATCATTATCACACGTTGGTGGACTCGTACATACAATGTAACATATTAAGTTATCCGACACAGCACGTTACTCAACATGAAACTTAAGTACCCACTTACGCATATAACCAAGGAAACGCACTTAAAATCGTGACTCATTACAATCATGAAAATAAGATTTCAAGTCTGCAGTTATGGGAGAAGATACATGTACATCATACTGGATACAAAAGTCACATTTCAGTCACAGAGCTTTGGCTGGCTCAGTCGTGGCAAGTGGCTTTCAGTGCGGAGGGCAACTCCAACTTTCCTTAGGAAATACTCACAGTGAGGAAAACGCCCCGAAGGATTGAAAATGAGAAGGAAACGAAAGGCAAAAGTGACAAAATAATCGACCTGATGACTGTGATCACTCTACAGAAGAAGAAGAAGAAGAAAGAAAGAAACAGGGACCGGACCTGTGCATCGGCAAGTGTCGCAGCCGTTGTCATCCAGGGACATCTCGGTCTGACCGTTGGGACAGACGCTGGAGTCAAACTGATGACAGTTGACACTGTAGCGGCACGCTGCACATCAGTTAGCGTTTGTTGTACACACCCACCTCTTTCTCTGTCTGTCTCAGTCCGTCTGGGTCTGTTTGTATCTGTACAGGTTTCTCTGCGTGTCTTTTGTCTCTGTTTCTGTTTGTCTGTCTCCCTCTTTCTTCCTCTGATGCTGCTCAGAGATATGTTACTGGACTCCATCTTTCACATTCTCAAGGAAATGAATATTTCTATTAAAAATATATATAAAAATGTAAGTAATTACGTAGTGACCAACTTTATTTTGGACTTTTGCCCTGTATGACCTACCAGGTTGACTAGGAGTTATAAAATAATTACTTATGTACTTACTGTCTCTGTCTGTCTCCACCTGCCAGTTTTTGTCTGTCTGCCTGCCTCTTTCTGTCTGCCAGTCTCTGTCTGTCTGCCTCTTTCTGTCTGCCTGCCTCTTTCTGTCTGCCTCTGTCTGTCTGCCTGCCTCTGCCTGTCTGCCTGCCTCTTTCTGTCTGCCAGTCTCTGTCTGTCTGCCTCTGTCTGTCTGCCTGCCTCTGTCTGCCTGCCTCTGTCTGTCTGCCTACCTCTTTCTGTCTGCCAGTCTCATTCTGTCTGCCTCTGTCTGCCTGCCTCTGTCTGTCAGCTTGTCTCTGCCTGCCTGTCTCTGTCTGTCTGCCTCTGTCTGTCTGCCTGTCTCTGTCTGTCTCTATCCGTCTGTCTTTTTCGTTTCACTAGAATTGCTGCCTACTTGCACATTTCTTATGTTTGCATTTTCTGATTATCATGTTGTTATTTTCTGCTATTTTTCATCGTGCTCAACTTTCTAATATCAGATTGGTTTCTCCGGTGCCCACCCACCTTTTTAAAATCTTTTGTGTGTGTGTGTGTGGGGGGGGGGGGGGGGGGTGCGGGGGGGGGGGGGGGGGGGGGGGGAGGAGGGGGGGGAGAGTTTTTGTTTTGTTTGTTGAGGGGTGGGCTTCTCCTTTTTCCGCCATACGTTAAATTTGTTACAGAAAGTAATCATTTTGATTCCAAACATTGGCTTTGAATCTGTTCTGATATTCCAGTATCGTGTCGGAAATGCAACACAAAACTGCCTCAGCAACAACAAACAAAACAACACACACACACACACACACACACACACACACACCACACACACACACACACACACACACACACACACAGAGAAAATTCAAAACTTTGTTGCAAGACTCGTTTTCTTGGCACCCTGCTATCACCTCTCCTGGAAAAACTGCACTGACTTCCCATTTCAAAACGTATTAAATATAAAGTCGCTTGTATGTGTTTCAATGCTATAAATGGTTCTGGACCTGGCTTACCTTTCTGAACTGCTACATGTCTCGTACACTCCGTCTCGTACACTACACTCTCCTTCTGACACCCGA
>JABMCL010002208.1:342500-355000 GCA_018857735.1 Alviniconcha marisindica
ACAGACAGACAGACAGACAGACAGACAGACAGACAGACAGACAGACAGACAGAGAGAGACACACAGAGACACACAGAGACAGAGACACAGAGAGAGACAGAGTCAGAGAGAGAGAGAGAGGGGAGGGAGAGAGGGGGAGAGAGAGAGGGGGGAGGGAGGGGGAGAGAGAGAGAGAGGGAGGGAGAGAGAGAGAGAGAGAGGGAGGGAGGGAGGGAGAGAGAGAGAGAGGAGGGTGGGGGTTGGCAGCCAGCCTGACAATGTGACAGAATACGAACGTTTTATTAAGTAGGTGAAGGGTGTGAACATGAAACAACGATACAATGACACAACTGAAGACGTACAATAACATTATATTACTATGAGTTAATAACACTTTGCCTTTTAAGTGCTCTGTACAAATACATACAAAACTGTATAAACATAATTATTTTCATCCCGTTTAACTAGAAGCATACTTAATCAAAGAGGTTTTGGGTATTTATAATACTTAAATGTAACGAGTTGTTTTCTAAGGTCATCGAACACAGGACAGCACAGTACAGAGAGTACTTCATCTTCATTTACACCTTTACGCAATAGACAAATCAAATTAACCATACCCATGTCTTCGCATCTGTTACAATAAAAACAGCTATATCTCAAATCCCACATCTAAAAATTTTTAATGCACATTTAATGAATCTGACACATTAATGAATTAATGATTTACATTCAGTTCATCAAAACGTAGGGTTCCATTATTTAAAAAAAAAAAAGTTTCAAACATTTTATAAAAGGGAAAGCTGTCACTGATTTAACTATGGTTGTCCCAATCCTGCTATCTACAATCAAGTACAGTAAAATGCGACCAATACATTCCACACCTTGATTTTCCCATGCATATGAAAAGCCACACAGACTCAAACACTGACGAACCTTCCATGCCCATTTGCACTTTCCTTTAGTGATGCAACATTCTGTAAGCCTTGGAGGGTAATCTGCTATTTTTCATTCTTGTTAGTTTTAACCGGTATCTGTTACACTCAGTAAATTATACGAATTGAGGTAAATTGGAAATCTGTCAAGTTTACCAGGAATGGGAGGTTCTCGTCTTTTGCAAGATCAAGGAGGGGGAGGATGGATGGAGGGGGGGGGATGAACAGAGAAGGAATGGGAGGTTCTCGTCTTAGGAAGATGGGGGGGGGGGGGTGACAGAGGAATGGGAGGTTCTCGTCTGTTTGCAAGATCAAGGAGGGGGAGGATGGATGGAGGGGGGGGGGATGAACAGAAGAAGGAATGGGAGGTTCTCGTCTGTTTGCAAGATCAAGGAGTGGGGAGGGATGGATGGATGGGGGGATGAACAGAAGAAGGAATGGGAGGTTCTCGTCTGTTTGCAAGATCAAGGAGGGGGAGGATGGATGGGGGGGGATGAACAGAAGAAGGAATGGGAGGTTCTCGTCTGTTTGCAAGATCAAGGAGGGGGAGGAGGATGGGGGGGGGGGGATGAACAGAAGAAGGAATGGGAGGTTCTCGTCTGTTTGCAAGATCAAGGAGGGGGAGGATGGATGGAGGGGGGAGGATGAACGAAGAAGGAATGGGAGGTTCTCGTCTGTTTGCAAGATCAAGGAGGGGGAGGATGGATGGAGGGGGGAGGGGGGGGCGATGAACAGAAGAAGGAGAAAAAAGGAGTAGGCGAGGAAGAAGGAGAGGAGTACTGACCGTGTCCGGACTGCCCAGAGACATGAGGTTGCGGAAACTGGACTTGGCCTCTCTGAGGGTGGGCGCGGTGAAAGGGGTGGAGGCCGAGCCACCATGGTGCTGCAGCAGCAAAGTGAGATGCTGCGTGGACAGCACGTCACGGCGCACACGCTGGCTGCAGTCAATGTCGTGCTCCACGCTGAGGTACTGCAGACACACCGTCTCCACGGGTCGAACCCCCTGATAGCCAGAGTCCACGGTGGTGGTGGCGGCCACATCAGTGGTCCGCTTGTAAAACGCGTTTACCGCTTGGAAAATGCCAGGGTTCTCCACACCGTGCTTGGCGACAGTGGGCACGGGGTAGGTGGTGGTCAGGGTGCCCTTGTTTGACAGACCCGAAGAGTGGGGCACGGGTTTCCTCACCGGAGCTGCCGTGGGGGTGGCTCCCATCGGGTGAGGGGCTGCCGTGGGCACCCTGGTGTAGACGGCCCGGGGCGGGGAGGTGGAGGGCAGTGTTGACAACCGGGCGTACGGCGGGGCGGGTCGCATACTGACGTCAGCCAGGTGAGGGGACGGGGCCTGGTAGTCATCGTAGTGAGGGCCCGCACGCACGTCCGGCCGCTTCGCGTTGAAGGGGTTCCCGGTCAGAGACTGGTGGCGGTCCTTCGTTGGCGCAACGTCACCGGCAGCCCGCCTGGACCCCGCCTGAAACCAGCCGCTGGTGGTGGCTGGGAAAGCTGGATGGTCTGGAGTCTCTGCCCGTCTGGCTGGTATGGGATAGGTGTTCCGCTCAACACTGGCTGGTATGGGATAGGTGTTCCGCTCAACACTGGCTGGTATGGGATAGGTGTTCCGCTCAACACTGGCTGGTATGGGATAGGTGTTCCGCTCAACACTGGCTGGTATGGGATAGGTGTTCCGCTCAACACTGGCTGGTATGGGATAGGTGTTCCGCTCAACACTGGCTGGTATGGGATAGGTGTTCCGCTCAACACTGGCTGGTATGGGATAGGTGTTCCGCTCAACACTGGCTGGTGTGCGATACTTCGTTTGCAGCAAATCACCGGCTCCAGCCGATGTCCCTTCCACCAAAGCCCTTCTGTGTAAGCAGTTGTAGTTGCGGTTAGATAAAACCGTTCTCAGCCTTCGTGGATGAGATGGAATGAGGCTGTGGCCGGCATGGACCTGCACCGCTTTACCAGCGGAGACACGGCCAGAGTCATCGTCCTGTGCGGTGACCCGAGACCCAAGGCCTGCAGGTGTAGGGCGGGCCTGCCCAAGCCAAAGGGTGTCCGGCAGTGTGTTCCTGCGGGGTTGCGTGAAGACGGCGGGGCTGTCAAACAATCGTGTCCAGGGCTCCGTGTCGTTGCTGTCGCCATCTCCCCAAGCAATGTTGCTGCTGCCTCGTATTATCGTTTGGAGTTGCTGGTCGGAGAGGCGAGTGTCGTGGCGTGTGTGGACGTTGTCCGTGTGCGGAGCCCTCCTCTCCCCGTGCGGTGTCCACGCTCCTGCCGCTTCACTGCCTCCGCTCTCCGCCGGCTTGCCGGACGAGTCTTGCCTCTTCCGCAAAGAGTCCAGCCAGCTCTTCTCTAGAGCAGGAAAAACGGGGTGAGTTTGACGTATACAAATCTAGTGGAATTGTAATCCTGAAACTAGCAATGGGAGACATTGGAGGCTAACAGCTACCATAACAGCTAACATAGAAGAAGAAGAAGAGACAAAATCAACGCCAGAAATAATTAAAACGACAAAAACAACCACGAAAACGAAAATACTGATGAAAAATAAAAGCAGTGCCAAATGTAATGTCGATAGCTGTCATGTTATTGTCAGACATAGCATCATCCAGCTGTAAGGCGCTTTGATCTGATTTAACATATGAAATTAATACTCCTAGCAGTCATCGTCATTATTGCATCATCAAGAAATTCTAATCCACAACCCGGTTTTTGAAGGGATTCGCGTTCCTTACTCAAACGAACAGAAACCTGAACAGAAGCGCTGTCCACTACCTCGGGTGAATTATTTATAATGTTGATCTGGATGCAAATGTTCCTAATTTTCATCCCTGGTGAGTACGGGACAATCAAGTTTGTTTTACGTCAAAGCCTCTGGCCCTACGGATTTCTGCGTTTCGGTTAGAAGCTGTACTGAGGATAAAAAAATTAAAAAATCTGAAATTTACGAAGAAACCTTTTGTGGCATATCTAAGAATAAACAAAACTTCTTTTTTTTGAAAGAGCAAAAAGAGTATAAAAATATAAATAACTTTATAATAATTATTAAAAACTAGTGGTCATAACTGTACATAGTCAATTGAATAAATGTGTTAATCGTGTGTTTTTTAAATGATAGTAATAATTATGCATGTTGTTAATCTGACAATAATGCAACTTCATTGTAATCATCGGTAATAATTAATTATTGTCATATCATGGTAATATTGTCATTCTTTAAAATCTATAGATACAGTTGCGATCAGGGTAACGAAACATTGAAAAGATAACGGCCGATTCAAAACAATAACTAAGACCTAAGAGAAAATGACGTCTACATTCTGTTCAGTATGGACTACAAAAGCGTTCAAACAAACATAGAATTTGTTTTTCTCTCTCATCTTCCCCAAACTTTGTTTCTTTCTTTAAAGCCCGCGAGAGTGAAAGACAATTGGTTGTGAAAACGACACGTTTTGGGCAACATTAAAGCGTAGCAGTAGCGCACACTGTGCAGACCTTGTCTGCAGAACCGTGGCCCTATAAAGGGTCGCCACAGCTGCCCATCTTAATGCAGGAATCATTCTGGTGGTGACAGTGTAGCGATAGACATATAATCTCCCTCCCCCCCCCACCTCCATACCCCCTTTCCCCCCTTCTCCCCGTCCCTAATAAGCCTTATGGTTTCTGTGGACGTTAAGCACCATGTTTACGTGGCCCGCGGCACAATGCCGACTCGACTGCAGACCCAGAGGACGCGGGTTCGAACCCCAGACAGCTAGGCCTGGCCCAGTCTGTTGCATCCATTCTTCAGATAGCTGTGCCCAGTTAGACAAGTGGAATAAACACTATAGCGTATGTCCCTGAACTGCACAGACCTTGCTTTGGAAAACAGCACGGGCACGTGCTTTGTTCACATTACAAGGATCATTGGACAAACCAGGGGCCTGTCTAGGGGTGTGTGTTTCATGCAGGCATTGACCAGCTGTAGCTCAGCTGTCAGTCAGAATGTGGCGAGAAGTTAATTATAACCATCCCTACTTTTTCCCGCAAGTAGCCTGGCCAATTCCACGCACTGAGAGAGGCGAAAGACATTTTTTTCTGCAACTATAAAAAACGGTACGAATTTTCCTGTTCCGATTCATGTGTGGATAAGAGCGCCGCCAAACGCTGAGCTCCAGCTCCCAATATTAGGTAAATATTTTACACCATCTTCTTTTGCTCTTACCAAACCAAGGGGAACATTTAGCAGACTATCTCGCACTGAAATCTCGGATGTACAAACGTTCTGACGGCAGTACAACTTCTGTTGGATTTACTGATTCTGACATCTATTTTTATGTTCTTCTTGTTTTAATGCCAGCGTTCAAGTTAAATTGCAAACAAGAGCTTTTTTCTCTTTGTGAAAGAACGGTATCATACAATGAAATGTTAAAAAACAAAAACGCATACTTTCATAATCCCAACCAAAGATTCGACTCGCGAAAAAAGAAAAAGAAATTCGTACATAAGAAAACGTGCTCATGTAGTCAAACATTTTCATGGTCCAAAATGAATACCTCGCTCATTTGTTTAACAAAAGCGGGAGTTTATATACCTATCGCTACACTGTCACCACCAGAATGACTTCTGCATTAAGGTGGGCCATTTTAATGTTTCATAATTGTGAGAGACAAAGTCACAAGACAGTGTCCACAGACCACAACTGGGTTCGCTCTGATATAACCGTTATGGTTGAACATCGTCTGTAAAAAGTGACAGTTTTCTTTCCTAGTGATTGGATTTGAACGTGCTGCCGTCAGGCACGCCGGGTGACCTCAGACCTCAGAGGGCGATACTGACCCAAGGTGAAGGCGGCGACCAGTTGTGGGAGGAGGACGTGCAGCAGCACCACCCCCAGGCTGCAGACACGGCACAGGCTGACGTCCATGGCGCCACCCGACTCCAGCAGGCGATGCACGGCCTGACACACTCTCACGATGGCCACCAGGGCACGGAGACAGTGTCCGCTCCTCCGTTTGTGTCCACCAGGCCTTCCTACGGCTCTTGCTCGATTGCCGCTGTTCCGCGTGGTCCTGCAAAGTTGCACCGTTGTTTAGAAATCTTCGACAAAAGCAAAGATCAAGCATGCACGTAACAGCCGATTTCCTTTTTACAGAAGCATACCTTCGATGTCGGTGATTTGCGTTTAAAAGTGTCTGAATGTTTCGTAGAACGTTCAGATACTCTCTTTCATTCCGGTATATTGATGCAGAATTTGAAACGCGTACTTTGCTGTACGTTTTGCAATGAATGTATTTGGTCAAGTGTCTTTCGAGGTTTATTCTTCAAACACAATTTCACTCGACAACATCGAGAAAATATTTTAAATGCTCGTAAACTACACGTATAAATTATTTCGACGCAGTAATGATTTTTCTTACCTGTAGCCCGAGCTATATGAAAAGGAAAGGCTGAAAGTAGCACAGGTCTCTCGCAGTCACTGCGAACTATTTCCGAAAATCTGTGTCGTGAAGACCACTATATTATGACATAAAGCAAAACAGCGTCAACAAAATTAATATCAGAGCTGTGAAACTGTCGAAATCGATCAGTCTCTGGCGTGCTGTTTGTATCTGACAAGAACCGAGCACACGGGCACTTTTATTCCCTCTCTGCACGTGTCGGCTTGCCGCGCTTCACACAAGTCGTCTGTCTAAATCCGGACAACAATAATAAGAAGGAAAAAAAGAGTTATGAAAGCACACTTGGCGTTGCGGCAGGTAAATCGTGTTGTGCAAGCCGATTGGCTGGTTGGTGGTGACGTCAGCGTGAAGTGTGATAACTGATTCACTGTGCTGCATTGCCGGGTGGGCTGGCCCTGCCCACGTCCAGGATGGGTGTTGGACAGCCGACTGACGCAGTTCCGTGTCAGTCACACAGTATGCACGGCGATAGCTGGTACGCGGGGCTGGGGTGGGTACCGGTAACCCAACCGGCAGTGTCTGGTAGGTAATGATACCACTATGAGCAGTTGAAGAAGAAGAAAAAAGTCGCTCATTATTTTTACAACCTCAAGATGATCTCTGCCGTCAGATTTGAGTTGTTTCAAGTATTTGCAGGAGGCGTCCATCAGGGCCGGGCTGGGTAGATGTGGAAGGGAGGAGGGTCCTGAAGAGGCAGGGGTACAATTCTAGCATTTGTGCGATTCCCTGATGGCCTCTCCTGGCCTCAACATTTTTAGTCTTGCTTTAGTTTAAGAGCGTTAACGCTCCCATGTTCTACATATACAATACACCATTGCCTTGATCTCTGTAATAAACAGTGGTAAACTTAATCTACAAATACACCAATTCAAATCCATTCCAATTCAAACCACACACACAGTAGCACAGAGAGAGAGAGGGGGGGGGGGGGGGGGAGAGGAGAGAGAGAGAGAGAGAGAGAGAGAGAGAGAGAGAGAGAGAGAGAGAGAGAGAGAGAGACAGAGACAGAGACAGAGACAGAGACAGAGACAGAGAGAGCAACCACCTTTCATGCTTGCAAACCTAGTTTGTTACTTTAAAAAGGAAAAACAAAGGGAGGGGGAAGGGATTCCGGAACCTGTCCATAATTGGTATGTCCTTAGGTTTTGTCCATGCCTGAAACTTACCTGTGTCCGTTGTCAAGTTGGGGTAAAGCGCTACAGAAATAGTATTGTTGTTGTTGTTGTTGTTGTTGTTGTTAGTGTTGTTATTATTAACAACCCCAACTCATACGAAGGCTGTGTTCCTTTCAAAAAAGAAAATTCTGCACACGCACATCTTTTGTATATATGTTTATTGTATATTGCACCGTGCTGTATACAAGATAGGAAAGCGAAACAATTTGCGTGATTTGTGCGTTGTTGTTGTTGTTGTTGTTTTGTTGTTTTGTTGTTGTTGTTTTTTGGGGGCTTGGTGTGTGTGTGTGTGTGTGTGTGTGTGTGTGTGTGTGTGTGTGTGTGTGTGTGTGTGTGTGTGTGTGTGTGTGTGTGTGTGTGTGTGTGTGTGTGTGTGTGTGTGTGTGAGTGTGTGTGTATGTGTGTGTGTGTGTGTTTGCGTTTGCGCCCCTGCGAGTGTGTGTACGTGTACGTGAAAGTGTGATTGCGCGAGTGTGCCTGTGTATGAGTTTACATGTATGCGTGTGTGTGTGTGTGTGTGTGTGTGTGTGTGTGTGTGTGTGTGTGTGTGTGTGTGTGTGTGTGTGTGTGTGTGTGTGTGTGTGTGTGTGTGTGTGTGTGTGTGTGTGTGTGTGTGTGTGTGTGTGTACGCGCGCCCTTGTTTGTCTGTATCTCAACTAAGGTGGAAAAGTATTACTTTATATCTACACAGGGCACGGCATAGTCATGGCACTGTCCACAAAGATATAATGATGTTGCACTTTTAGCGAAAGATTGCGTAAGTGACTAAAACAAACAAAAAAGCCTCCAAAGACATAGGGGCACTAAGACATCAAGAGATCAGGCTCTGCTCTTTGTTAGAAACACTCAATACATTTCTTTTTGAACTCCAGATATCTCAGTAAACAACACTGTCCTTCACCCATATCAGTTTGTACTCTGTGTGTCTGTGTGCGTGCGTGAGTGCGTGCGTGCGTGCATGCGTGCGTGCGTGCGTGCGTGCGTGCGTGCGTGCGTGTGTGTGTGTGTGTGTGTGTGTGTGTGTGTGTGTGTGTGTGTGTGTGTGTGTGTGTGTGTGTGTGTGTGTGTGTGTGTGTGTGTGTGTGTGTGTGTGTGTGTGTCTGTGACTGTGATGTGTGATCCCGTGTTAATGAGTAAGTACACTACCTTTAAACTGTTTGTTAAATTGGTAACTATCAACAGTCTATATGTCGATGTACATTATGTGTGTTTTATTATTTTTGTATTGTTCAGAGCTTTGATCCGCATGAGACGTATTATTATTATTATTGTTGTTGTTAGAAACGAATTTCCGCGTTGCAACGTTTGCTGTCATGGATATCTTTCCAGACAATCATCTGCGGCCACGATGTGACTGTTTTTTCTTGAGACATACGATGGGTAGCTGGGGTTTTTTTGGAGACATACGATGGGTGGCTGGTTTTTCCTTGAGACATACGATGGGTGGCTGTTTTTTTCTTGAGACATACGATGGGTGGATGTTTTTTTCTTGAGACATGCGATGGGTGGCTGGTTTTGCCACTTTGTCTAAGTGGGCGAGAACAGGTCTCCTGCAGCATATTTGGCAACAGCTTCTTTCATCGGCTCGTCCACCCGTCAAGTGGTATTCCGACCGAGTACACAACAACCGCCAGAAACTATATTTACAGTGAGTGTGTTCTTTCAGAAGTCGACAATACAAATACCAAAGTACTAACATTCGTTTTAACACTGACAGTTTTTCTACTGTTTAATCAGTGGCACACTGGTTTCATATATGATCTGAACTGATACGAATCAGAGAACGATTTCTTTGTCGCCAGGATTCTTACGCGAGATTTAGTTTGCATACGCTTGCATGGGCTTTATAAATCTATCTTTAATGAAAAAGTGCCATCAAAACCATCACCACAACACGTTTCTTAATTTATTTAAAAATAAGCAACGGAATACTTTCCCCCTACATACATGAAAGCTATTAACCAAAATGTGTACTCATTGTGATGTTCTCTTGAAATGTTTACGCTGTCACTGTTTCCTCACCTAATTCTTGGGCTCTGAGCGCGTCGTCCGTAAGCTGTAGGCTTGCTGATGTTCTCAGTGTTTGCATCAACTCTGTATTGTGTCTCCGTTTGTTGACTAAATTCATGTATTTCAACTGTCGTATCAGGACCTCTCTCTCTCTCTCTCTCTCTCTTAATAATAAAAACCTGCAATATTCCGATGAAAAGAGGAGTCCAAATTGTTCTGGGACTGGGCGGGAGATCTCGCCAAAGTTAAAAAGACTGGAACAGTTATCAAATATATGTATACGGACTGTTGGGTGTAAGAAATGAAGGAACAAAATGGATTTTGGGTACAGACAAGATCATAACGGGCATACATTTAAAAAAAGCAATATAATACTACAATTATATCAAAATTTGAAATTTAGCCGAATAAAGACAGAATGGAATATCGGAATATTAGAATATATGTGTCTCCACATTTTTACCAAGGCAAGCCATATAAAACAATAAAATTGAAAAAAGTCACAAAAACGGAAATGTGCTGGGTCCCAGTGTTATTTCGGTATCCGTTCCACCCCCGTGTTACCGCAGTAGTGCGTTGAGAAATGTTGAGTCGTGCTGTCGACAGATAAAAATATGGATGACGAAAAACAAACTGAAACTCAATGAGCAAAAAAACTGAAGTACTACTCTGTGGACCATCATCTAGAAGAGAAACTGTCCCTGTTGACTGCCTTTCAGTTGGCGAAGCGTCCATTCCGTTCTCCAACGTGGTGAAAACTTTTGGAGTAACTTTGGACGCTGAGCTTTCCATGGAACAACATGTCTCAGCCGTTGTCAGATCTAGTTTTTTCCACATCAGATCTCTGAGTAAAGTACGTCCATACATCACCTACAAAGCTGCAAGCAGCATTGCTGTCTGTCTGATTTTGTCAAAGCTTGACTACTGCAATAGCCTTCTGTCGGGACTGCCCCAAAAACAGATTAAACGTCTACAGGCAGTGCAAAATGCTGCTGCAAAAACTGTCATGAAATGCAAAACAAACAAACAAAAAAAGATCACATCACTCCCATTCTTAGACAGCTTCATTTGCTTCCCATCCAGAAACGGATCTGCCACAAAATTCTCTCTGCCACTTACCGGTCAGTTCATGATAACACCCCCCTCTACCTCTCTGATCTTCTCCAAAAACACAACCCTTCTCGCCTTCTCAGATCAGCATCTAGATCTCTCCTTGATGTTCCCGGGCCCAGGGATTCCAAGACAAAACGGTACGGCCAGCGAGCCTTCAGATATGTCGTTCCCTCCCTCTGGAATGTCCTCCCCGAGAGCATCAAGGAGAAGGACTCCATTCAGTCTTTCAGACCTTCGCTGAAAACCCATTTCTTTACCTAGGGATGATAGTCAATGCGATTGTGTACGTGCGCCTGCGCTGGTGTGTGTGTTAAATGAAGTTGATGTTGCCATAATGTACTGTGTGTGTGTGTGTGTGTGTGTGTGTGTGTGTGTGTGTGTGTGTGTGTGTGTGTGTGTGTGTGTGTGTGTGTGTGTGTGTGTGTGTGTGTGTGCGAGTGATTCTTTTTTTTCTTCTTTTCCTGTTATCATTATTTGTAACTCTGTATATATTTTTACATTTAACTGCTATGTATAGTTCCACTTTTGGGAAGGGGTGGGTGGGTAGGAGCTGTTTGTACCTTTTGGTATGAGTGTCCTTTGGTAGTTTTAGCTTGCGAGAGCTTACATGTATGCACTGTGTGTATCTGGCGCTGTGAACACGCAAGGTTTTGTGTGGAAGTTTTTTATGCGCTATATATAAATAATTTTCATTCATTCATTCATTCAGTAGCACGTAAAAGATCCCAGTCATTCTGCCAAAAATGCAGGTGGCGGGTACACTAAATACGCGTACACATTACGTATGTGGCTTTGCATGAAGTGACATGGTGCATGGTTGTATGATGTACACAGAACTTGCGCCAAGACAGCAGCAGTTTCATGTGGCACCAGCCATGCCAGCGCTGTAAGTACACCACTTCGGGGGATATTAAAAAGAAAAAAAGAAAAGAAAAAAAGCGCTATAGAAAGCTTGCCACTCATGCAGAACCACATGCGAGAGCAGTGAGTCTGCTCGAGAGCGGAGAATAGCGCTATATAAGCAGTCATCAATCAATCAGTAAGATGAGATCAAAGACAGGTGAACCCGGTAGAATTCCAGCGATACAAATCACTCGGTCAGGAGTGCATACCGCGCATTTTGAAACAATTGTTTGTGTGCTGCCGAAATTGAGTTGTGTTCAAAATTGCCTCTACAGCTTTTTTGATCTCACATTCTATCTTCTTCCTGTTGTTCCCTTCACCACCCTCCCCAGTAATTCCTTATGTTCGCCCGCCAGCGCGCGCGCGCGTGTGTGTGTGTGTGTGTGTGTGTGTGTGTGTGTGTGTGTGTGTGTGTGAATCTTCTAAAGTTCAGTGTGCGCACGCTTGTCAGTGAGTTACCGCGCTGTAGAAGTGACCGCAACCGTTATTTTTATTTTTCCAATGCAGCAGGTACACCGCTGTCAGTACAACCATGCACTGCGAAGGGGACACAACACATGATCATGCTGGTTTCACTGGACGAGCACAGACACAAGACAGTTTCACTGGACGAGCACAGACACAAGACAGTTTCACTGGACGAGCACAGACACAAGACAGTTTCACGGGACGAGCACAGACACAAGACAGTTTCACGGGACAAGCACAGACACAAGACAGTTTCACGGGACAAGCACAGGGCTGTGTGACAGGCGCGGAGCAGCTGGCCAGCTTTGCTGACGTTGCTGTGAACTCCGGTCAGCGTCGTTGTTTGATCACTGGAGACTATCGGCCGCCCCCTCACGTCTTAAACTGCCGACGACATCTTTCCGAGAATGCAGCTCAAGTGCCGGAGACTGAGATACTTGCATCCCCGCACGCGTACTTCCACGCGAGCCCCAGTG
>JABMCL010002208.1:357500-370000 GCA_018857735.1 Alviniconcha marisindica
CAAAACAAAAAACAAAAACAAAACAAACAACAGCAAAAACGGGAGGAGGGGGGCGGGGTGTGAAAAAGCAAATAACTAACCGAATGTTATCATAATTATTGATCTGAGAGAGATAGAGAGAGAAAGAGAGGGTAAAGCATGTACTTCTTCGCTTGTATCATAAACACGTTAATTTAACCAGACGTTTACAGATTTACAAGCGGTCGGTTTGACGCAAAAAATCGTGGACTATAGCAAAAAATATTTTGTTGGTTTCCAAATGTAGCTGGTCGTTTCCAAATTGAAGTGTACTGATATTTCTTTCGTTCTCATCTAGTTTACTAATGGTTTTATTTCTAATACTATTATAAAGGGGACAATGTAATAGGAAATGCTCTGACGTTTCTGCTGTATATCCGCATGAACAATCGGGGTCTTCTAACAAGTGGCGTCTGAATAAGTCATAATTTAAGTTACTAATCGCAAGTCGAAGTCTACAATGCTTAACTTTTTCCTTTCTAAAGCCAAAATAATAATATGTAGGAACCATAGTGTCTTTCGTTGACAAATACTTTTTCAGCAGGCTAACTAAAGCCGTGACGAACAAGCAGTCGCTGTCGTACAAGACTGTGCAAACTTTAACAGTGAATGAAATAACTATCAAGCCAATCAAAAGAGCGAAACGGGAGGAAAAAAGCTGGAAAAAGGAAGCCAAGCAGTGCTTGGTTCCGTGGGTCTTACCTGGTCGAACAGCTAAACCCGTGCACGCTTGGCTGAAGAGAGAATCCAAATGAAATGTTTCCCTAGCATCCTCGTCTTCTTCAGCAGAAACTGGTTGGATTCTGGACCTCTTAATAACGAGCTACTCTACGCAACACTCTTGGGCCCACATCCAGAATCTGCCATACGCTGGCCCACAAGCTGGTGTTCGTGTGGCTTGTGCGGACTGAAAGTTCAAGAAGGATATTGCACTGTATTAGCCGCTGCCAAAATGCGGCCCAAACACCTTGGCTGTATCCAAGGACCAGGACATGCTGCGCAGTGTACGTGTGGACCCCAGGGATGAAGAAGCAGTAAGTTAAGGCAGCCCCGGCTGGACAACGGGAGCTTCTCACGGGGCTCTTCCACAGTCCAGCTTCAAAGGAGTTCTTACCTTGCTGGGAGAGAAATGGGCCAAGTAAGTAAAATACACTGCAGAAAGTGGCGTTGCGCAGAGGCCCTACTTGCAGGGCTGCTTGTTGTAGAGGCCCAACCCACAGGGCTGTTAGTCGCAGAGGCCCGAGTTGCAGGGCTGTTTGTTGTAGAGGCCTACCCACAGGGCTTCTTGTTGTACAGGCCCTACCTGCAGGGCTGTTTGTTGTGAACGCCAGCCTCGAAGATACAACCACCGCTTCTGGCAGTCTGAACTCGAACGCCGGGACGAAGAGATCAAAATGTGGTTAACAGGTTCAAATGGTGTCACGTGTGTATGTACCCCTGTTTGGCCGCGTGTGGGGTTTGCACCGTGGCCGAGGTGTGATGTGGCGGGCGGTGACAAAGCGGTAGGTGTTAGGCTACCCCTCTGACCGCCGTCTACGGCCCATGACCTGGCTGTTGGGAGGTGGCGGGGCTGTGGGTGAGCGATGGGCAAGCAATGGGCGGCGGCCTGCGGCTGGCTTGGCGGGGTGGCCAGGCCGCGGGGGGCAGACCTCGGCACTGCCACCGCACCGACCATTAATCTGGCGTCTGAAGAAAGAAAGACAGAAAGAAAAAGAAGGAACACAAGTCGTACGGTGCTTGGGAACCCAAGGTGGTGAAGTGCACCCAAACGCCCTCAACACTAAGGGATAATTGTCAGGACTGCTGTTGGGGCCTGTAATAAATGATAGTTTTCTTAGCTGAAAGGAAACGTTGCTGTTACTACGTCAGTCTAACCAAGATGCGCATGGCTGGTAAAAAAACAAAACAAACAAAAAACCACCATCACTGCTCTCTCTCTCTCTCTCTCTCTCTCTCTCTCTCTCTCTCTCTCTCTCTCTCTCTCTCTCTCTCTCTCTCTCTCTCTCTCACACACACACACACACACACACACACACACACACACACACACACACACACACACAACGGCAGTCCAAATTCTTCACAGAAGACCTGGAAGGACCTCGCAAACCAAACCGCGACTTTTTGAATAGGAGGGGAACTCTTTCTGAAAAACAACAACAAAAAACTCAAATCCTGTATTTCACTTGAAAACGACCAGTAAAGTGCGTAATTTCCTCTTTCGAATTAGCACGTGAAAGCATTCCCATCAAAACTGCACAGTACTGAAATTAGGTTTGTTTTAGGACAGGAAAATATACTATTTGCAAGCATGTGCGTGCACTGTTCAGCCGGGAACTTGTACAGGCTGGAGCAGTGAGGAGGTTAACCTTGCCTCCACCCTCCAAAATCATCCGTGTGGTAAAAGGCCGACACAGAGCAGCACTGGGGGCACCCGTGATACCCGCTACTCGCTGCTTGGCCGCACCTGCCCTCACAGCGGCCGCATCGCGTGGGGTACGTCCTCTCCGCGGCTTGAGTTGACAGATCTCACCGGGATTATCAGGTGGACAGGTCTTTTCACCGGTGATTAACAACCTGTAGGCGACAGCCGCTGCCGCTTACTTTAGGTGACCATAGGTGACCATGCATGCACGTGGCCCACGGTTAAACAGCTGCCTACAGACTCTGTAGCCGGTTCAGCGTCGGGAAATTTCTGTGTGAAGATTGCACGCCTGGCGTCAGTCGCTGACTGTGGCCGTGTGAATTAACGATCTATCCAAAGCTCCGTGACCAGGGCCCATATATATATGAAGACAAAGTTTAAGGCGGATAACCCATGATCCCAGCTTCTTAATGGTACATACGTGCACATACACGTGCCGTCAATAGCGTCAAATGTAACTATTTGTTTGTGAAAGCTCAAAGCTGATTGGACACCGATGACAACAGCCATGTCAGTCAAAGTTCACTTCGATTGTCGCAAACGTCAGTCCCCGACTCCCTGCCCGCCCGGTCTTCAACACGCACACATAGGCTGCAGATGAACGAGGACGTGACCAAGACGAGAGCCGAGGTGGCAGCCAGGGCCAGACAGCTAAAAGGCGACGGCGAACGCCCACTTCCATGTGGACTTCAGTATCAGCGCAGGCACGTGACAGGCTTAATTTACACTTACTTCTTACCTTCCATTGTTTCAGCAGGCACTCTTTTCTACCGCGACAAAGGTGACTGCATGCTTCCTAAGTGTAAGAGCAAAAGTTAAGTCAATGAACCTGCTGCATATAAATAATACAGAAGGAGCCAGTGATAAATGACTCTATTTCTCTTTCTCTCTCTCTCTCCATCTGTGTGTGTGTGTGTGTGTGTGTGTGTGTGTGTGTGTGTGTGTGTGTGTTGAAAATATTTGGTTACGTGCATCATTTGGACGCTAATTCCACACCCCATTGTTACGGGCTTTGCCTGAAACAATAAAGAATCAAAGTGTCAAATTGTCTCTCCCCCACTCCGCACTCATCCTCTCGCTTCTCTCTGTCCTCTTTTCCCAGCCGCCATCCTCTTTCCACACTCTCCTTTCTCTCTGTCCTCTTTTTCTAGCCTCTCCCAGATGCATCCTTTAAAATATACATTTCAATGTAAGAGAGAGAGAGAGAGAGAGAGAGAGAGAGAGAGAGAGAGAGAGAGAGAGAGAGAGAGAGAGAGAATGCATTTCATCATTAGTCTCCTTTTGTTTCGCTGGATATTGCAGCGATTCAATACAACGCCAGCGTGGGTAGGTCACCCAGTGTGATACATAATATTGTGAAAGACGAAAAAAACTCTGCATCTGACATTTAGGGGTGCCTGTTGTTAACTCAGCAAGAAGTATCTGAAAATGGACATTACAAACAATCTTATTTGAAACACGAAAATAGTGGCGCAAATTACATTGAAAAATGAGAAAAGACAAAACAGTGTGGCAGACCTTTAAAAAGTAATCTGAAAGGAGAAACTCTAACTCTAATTCTACCCTCTTTTTGGATGGGTATACTGCTGCCCCAGAGTCTGTGGTGATTGCAAATTCTTCCACGATGACACATCAAACAAGAGACGAATTCTTTAACCTCTGATGTCGTCGATCGAAAGGCGACGCTCACTTCAGAAGCTGCCTCGAACATGCGGTCTCTTTCTGGGGTCACGTGCCGTAAACGGACTGAGGAGAGGAAATCGAGTGCAACAGACAAACAGAAAAGGACCATTTTCTTCAACAGTGTGAACTAAGCGACATGACAGGTTTTCATTCCTATCTCACAGGGCGGGCTGTCGCTGGCGCTATGAACACGTACGTTTCAGAAGGTTTTATGCGCCACTTAAAAATAAATAAATTACATTTTCATTCATTTACTGCCTACACCAGCAATGCCAAAGTGCATCTGATGCAAACACGAAAATAACCACTCATTCAACGGGTGGAAGGCCCAAATCGTTATGGCAATCACCTTTTCGTTAGCTCGGTCTTGATTCCCGCTGTTGTTTGTCATATTTCGCAGTTTTCTTTTGTTTCCAACACAATGTAGGCATACAAAGTAAAATAGTATAGGCAGTCTGCGACTGAGTACGCACTCATTAAAACCATGCATGTTTGTAAACTACTGTACGTGAGAATGTTGATCAGGAAGCGGTGGTGTCGTTTTCTACCGGACTGAAATAATGATGCTGGCAGCGGTTTGGCAGTATGATTATTTCAGTTTAATAGAAAGCTACGCCATATCTTTTCGAGTTAACATTTCTTCTTACATTTTGCCTGCCTGCTTTTCACGCGGTTATCATTTCTTCGGTATGTCTGATTTTCTGCCTGTCTGTCTGTCTGCCTGTCTTTGTCCGTCTGCCTGTGTCTATCTGTCTCTGTCTGTCTGCCTGTGTCTATCTGTCTCTGTCTGTCTGCCTGTGTCTTCCTGTCTGTCTTCCTATCTGTTTGAATGTCTGTCTACCTATATGCCTGCCTGTCTCTGTCCTCCTGTCTGTGTCTGCCTGCCTGCCTGTGTCTGCCTGTCTGTCTACCTATCTGTCTGCCTGCCTATGTCTTCCTGTCTGTCTACCTATCTGTCTGTCTGCCTGTGTCTACCTGCCTCTGCCTGCCTGCCTGTGTCTTCCTGTCTGTCTGCCTGTGTCTACTTGTCTGTATCTGCCTGCCTGTGTCTTCCTGTGTGTCTGCCTGTGTCTACTTGTCTGTGTCTGCCTGCCTGTGTCTTCCTGTCTGACTACCTATCTGTCTGCCTGCCTGTGTCTACCTGTCTCTGTCTGTCTGCCTGTGTCTACTTGTCTGTGTCTGCCTGCCTGTATCTACCTGTCTGCCTGCCTGTGTCTACCTGTCTGTGTCTGCCTGCCTGTATCTACCTGTTTCTGTCTGTCTCTGTCTGCCTGCCTGTGTCTACCTGTCTCTGTCTGCCTGCCTGTGTCTTCTTGTCTGTCTTCCTGTGTCTACCTGTCTCTGTCTGCCTGTCTGTGTCTACTTGTCTGTCTGCCTGTGTCTACCTGTCTGTATCTACCTGTCTATCTACCTATTTGTTAGCCTGTCTACCTGTCTGCCTGCCTGCCTGTGTCTACCTGTCACAGTGTGTCTGCTGTCTTTGTGTGCCTGTCTCTCTCTGTGCCTGCCTTGTCTATCTGCCTCTGTCTGCCTGGTTCTCTCTCTGTGTCTCTGTCTGTCTGTCTGTCTGTCTGTCTGTCTGTCTGTCTGTCTGTCTGTCTGTCTGTCTCTCTCTCTCTCTCTCTCTCTCTCTCTCGTTTCTCTCTCAGAGGAGGCAGAGAGAGAGAGAGAGAGAGAGAGAGAGAGAGAGAGAGAGAGAGAGAGAGAGAGAGAGAGAGAGAGAGAGAGAGAGCTTGCCCACGCCCGTCGCTTCCATGTTTGTAGACTGCCATACCCCCCTCCCCCCACAAGAAATTTAATATGACTCTGCATTGGAGCCAGTTTTGATGACATTTTAATTGCCCGAAGGGATAGGTCTTTTAACTTATAAAGGATTGGTCTAACTTATAAATTCACGCTATCAGCGCAACCGAAGTTTGACCATTATGATTACCACACTTTGCTATCCAGAGAGAGGCCATTGAAGGCAACAACAGATAAGAGACACAATGATATCGGCCGTGTCCACTGGTCATAAGCAAAAGATTATCACTTTGTGACTCGTGACTGGACTTGGTCACACGTTTGCATGGCCACTTGTCGCGTGCCCCTTGAGTCCCAGTGTCAGAGTTGAGAGTAAGTAAGTAAGCACGTGGTTTTACCGCCTGGTCAGCCGCGTTGGTCACATCGGGGCAAACTCTTTCAGAGCTACTTCTCAATTCCGCAAATATATATATATATATACAGAGAGAGAGAGAGAGAGAGAGAGAGTGCTTGTGGTGCATCTTGCAAACAAAACGACGAGCTCAGTCAACGTAAGCCCAGGGTCCTGAAATGACACGTAAACAGTTTTGACATTGTGAGCTCAGCAGCCACTTCCAAAGCCAAAGAAAGCCGCTCAGAGAGACTCCACTGTAGAACAACAACGCACGTTCCAGCTGCGAACCCGGTTGTGTACAGGGAACAAGAAGAGGGCCGTACAGGCGCTGAGTGATTATAATACACAGACAACCCCGTCTTCGTTGTCTCAGCCTCCGCCAGCTTGCTCCACGACGCCTGTGAGGTTCAGCTGAGTGTCCGCAGCCCCCTGACCATGTCCGGCTGTGTGCGGGTGGAGTGCGGGCGGTTGGCGCTGTGGCTGCTGGCTGTGGGAGTGGTGTCGCCGTGGCTAGGGCCGGGCCCCGGGGTGGCGGGGCAGATCACGCAGTGCCTGGGCACTGACGGCTGCCGCTGCACCCTGGACGACGGCACCGTCATCGACGTCAGTAGTCTGGGCAACGCTGACGGCACGCCCAGGTGGCTTGAGTAGAGAATTGGCCTTCTGTCGGCCTCTGTGTGTGTGTGTGTGTGTGTGTGTGTGTGTGTGTGTGTGTGTGTGTGTGTGTGTGTGTGTGTGTGTGTTGTGTGTGTGTGTGTGTGTGTGTGTGTGTGTGTGTGTGTGTGTGTGTGTGTGCATGTGTGCGTGGTGTGTGTGTGTGTGTGCATGTGTGCGTGTGTGTGTGTGTGTGTGTGTGTGTGTGTGTGTGTGTGTGTGTGTGTGTGTAAGAGGAGAGAGAGAGAGAGAGAGAGAGAGAGAGAGAGAGAGAGACAGACAGACAGACAGACAGACAGACAGACAGACAGACAGACAGACAGACAGACACAGAGAGACAGAGAGAGAGAGAGAGACAGACCGTAAGACAGACAGTCAGACAGACAGACAGAGACACACACACAGAAGTTGAATGAAATGTATAATTATGTTGTACAGGTTTGACAAAGTGCAGGGTCTGGACCCGTACTACTACTCCTTCAACCCGTGTCATCCGTTCAGTCAGGGGGACTGTGTCGACACCGCCGTAAGCTCACGTTTCACTCTCATAAGCAATGCACTACTGTCACAGTCCGCCAGTCCCAGAGGGGTTTTGCACCTGACAACATGTTTTTGTATTTGTTGCTTTTTACCTGTGACTTTTTTGTGTATGTTCTGTTTCCTGTTGTTTTTTCCTCTCCGTCGCCGCTATGGCGTCTAAAGTGCGTGGTACCGTGATTTTCTGGAGAGCGCCAGTGGCTCAGTACCTCCGTCTTCAGCCCTCTAGATTTTCTGTCGGGATTACCTCCCCCTTGGTTCCTGGCCCCTACGTCCTGCCCTGGGAGCGCAGGGAGGTTGTTTTCCGGGGATCCCTTCTTCTTCTTCTTCTTCTTCTTCTTCAAGTGTTGCTTAATGTCCTCGGGTGTCGGTTGACATATTAGGGACAAGCTGAGGCCAATGCAGGAGCATGGTTCAGTATTGCTTTACGTCCACGGAAATCACGAGGCTCGTTAGGACGGACAGCCCAGGACGGCCACCTCGACTCTCACACAGCTCCTGAATTATGACCGGGGATAGTTAGGGCTTATACCGGCCCGTGTTCACTGATGATCCCATCAATGGACACCCGAGGCATTGTTTAGGTGTAGCAGAGCCACCTGCTACCCCACCCCGTCCTGGTAGGAGCACCGCCAGTTTGGTCCGTGACTGCTTATTCATCCAGCGAGCTGGCTTATTTCGAAGTATCTGGGGGTCTTCCCCCTATCCGCCATCTGTGGACACGCCTGGTCTGGGATGGTCGCCCCGTCACTGAATTGGAAGTTGACCTCTCCAGGGTTTTCTATTGTCATTCTTTCTACAGCAAACGAAGCTTGCTAGAGGCATAAGATATTAAATCTGACCTAATTCAAAGTAAAGGAGTCTGAATTCTGATTATTGTTCTTGAAACAATATGAGTTCACACTGTATGAGTTTACACACACACACACACACACACACACACACACACACACACACCAGCACGCACGCACGCACGCACGCACGCACGCACGCACACACGCACGCACGCACACACCACACACACACACACACACACACACACACACACACACACACACACACACACACACACACACACACACACACACACACACACACACACACGCGCGCGCGCGCACGCACAGTGGTCATACTGAACATGTTTGTTAGGACAAATCAATCCGTATGGAAATTAAAAGAATTCGTTTCGTTCGTTTGCTGATCATAAAGGGCAGATAATATAATCATACCTAACGGGTGCACATTACCCTAATAATCAACATTCAATATTAACTGTTTGTGCTCTTTGTTCTGTTAATCTGCGTTCTGATCTGTTAATCAACGTACGAACGTTATGTGTGTTTTTAGCTCTTCCTTAAATAATTATTCCAAGAGCCTAGTTTATTCTTTGCGCGACTGTTTTAATTGCTTTGACGATGACGACGACAGCGACGACAGTGACGATGGTTGTCATGGTGGTGGTTTATACAGATGATGGTGATGGTGATGCTGACGGTTGGTGCAGGTGTGTCAGGTCACGGGAGACCTGCTATCGTACTTCCCAGCAGGGGACGCCAACACTGCTGCGTGGTCCTACGACGGAATCAGCGCGGTGGTTTACTACGACAGCGTCAGTCCAGACGCGTTCAGGTCTGTATCTTGACTCATGCTCAAGCTTATTCACTGCCGACTTCTCGGCGAGCGTGTCTCACTCTCTGTCTTCCTGTTTGTCTGTGTGCCTGTGTCCCACTCTCTGCCCCCCTGTTTGTCTGTGTGCCTGTGTCTCACTCTCTGTCTTCCAGTTTGTCTGTGTGCTTGTGTCTCACTCTCTGTCTTCCTGTTTGTGTGGCTCTCTCGTTCTCTCTGTCTCTCTATCTCTGTCCCTGTCTCTGTCTCTGTCTGTCTGTCTGCGTGTCTTCCTGTTTGTCCATGTGCCCGTGTCTCACTGTCACCGTCTGTCTATTTTCCCATAACTATTTCTATGTGCCCGTGTCTCACTGTCCCTGTCTGCATTGTCTTCCTGTTTGCCCATATGCTTCTCTCTCTCTCTCTCTCTCTCTCTCTCTCTCTCTCTCTCTCTCTCTCTCTCCTCTCTCTCTCTCTCTCTCTCTCTCTCTCTCTCTGTGTGTGTGTGTGTGTGTGTGTGTGTGTGTGTGTGTGTGTGTGTGTGTGTGTGTGTGTGTGTGTGTGTTTCTGTATGTCGATGTTCCCATCTCTAACTCAGTAAGTTTTTTGTTTTTTTTGTCTTTTTTTTTTTTTTGTCGAATAACTGTCATGGTTACTTGACGTTAAAAGCCAATTATTTATCATGCTTGTCAATGTGCCCGTGTCCCACTCTCTGTCTACATGTCTTCCTGTTTGTAAATGTGTAGGTGTCCCTCTCCCTCTCTGTCTTTCTGCATGTCTTCCCGTTTGTCGATGTGCCCGTGTTTCACTGTCTATCTGCATGTCTTCTTGCTTGTAAATGTGTACGTCTTTCAATCTCTGCCTGCATGTATACAGTCTGACCCGTGTCTGTGAGTGTCTGTCACAACTGCACACCACAGTCTCTGGCGGCATAGTGATCAGAATGGGTATTGGGAACAGCGGGAGCCTTGCCACCCGCTGCATTGATGATTGTTGTCATCAACGGGGTCGGCTGCCCCGAATCTCTGGAATTGTGTACTTCACAGTTACAGGCACACTGAAGAAAAATCACGTTCTGCAGCGACCAGACCGGTACATTTTGCGTGTTTTTGCGCAACAACAAATAAATACATAAATTTTCGCAGTGTAAGTATATTCAAGCATTGTCACACGCACTTGAATATTATGCAGAATTATTTAAAACTTGACTGTTAAAGCGTTTTTTAGTGTTGTATCGTGTGCGTTATTGTACATTATTTGCCTTCTACGTTGTCATGAGTATTGTTATGTGCCCATGCATTGACTCAAGGCGCGTGGCTCAGGCTGACGTCTAGTTGGATATGCTGCCCTGCCTAAAGCGCTGACAGACGAGCAGTTTTGGGCCGAATGGTTGAGGAGGACTGTTCGAATCTCATGCGGTCGGTCGTGTCCGTCTTAAACGTACTGGTTGCCACGTTCCACACGATACAGCCGAAACTGACGGGTTACGGCAAGGGGAAAGTCGGCCTATTCAACCTTGCCTCTACTCGAAGTTACCATCCTTTGTGACCTTCGACCTTTCCTTCACTCCAGTCCAAATGGCAGGCGCTCATTGGCTGGCGGATGCAGTTCATTTGTTTGGAATATATATAACATGCTATATTTGGAAGGGACAGGTTGAAAGAGATGTGTATTTGAAACAAACATGTGGAAAGAGATGTGTATTTGGAAGGGACGGGTTGAAACAAATGTGTGTTTGGAAGGGACAGGTTGAAGCGGAATCTTTTCCCCAAACATACAGCGGAAACGGCTGGTGTTGCAACGTCTTTAGCCCCCAAAAGCCCAACGTATAATATACGCTGCTTTCTGTTCTACAGACAATCATGGGTGACCTACAAATGTGATCCATCAGCGACTGAGCCATCCATCGTGGCTTTGGGCGAGCAGTACCTGGGCTCTTACGTACGTGTATATCATGCATTGTCAGGAAAAGCCTGAGTGAGCAGCAATTCCGTCTCTTATGTATGTGTATATCATGAATTGTCACGAAAATCCTAGGTCAGTATTAACTCTAGTTCTCTGACGTACCTATAATTATATTACGCAATGTCACAAAATATATAAATCAGAATCAATTTCTTTGCTCTTATACGCATGCAAATTATGGCCACGAATGTTAGTCATGGAATCTTATAATTTATGCAATGTCTAGCCTTTAACGTTTGTACGGTAGTGAGTGATCTAAGTAGCAAGGAAAACGTTATGATTATTAGGTCTTTGGTAGTAGGAATGAATTCTTGCCCCCCCCCCCCCCCCCCCCCCCCCCCCCCCCACCCCCATCCTTTTTTGTGTGTGTTGTACTACGGAGATTTCCAGGTTTCCTACATTGCATACATGGCACCTGTCATCTGTAATCACTACTGTGACAACAATAAGATGACTACTGGCTTTCAGCAACAGCCTGTTGGTGATACTGTCCCGGTCCGTCGGCTCTTCGTCTAGTTACAAGCGAAACCTGCTTGTTTGCAGTACCTCGAGGTGACGTCTCAGTGCGCATGTCCTGGCGGATGTGGCCCTGGCAGCGCCTCTGTGGAGGTGACAGTGGCACTGAGCGGCGGCAGCATCCTACTCATCGTGCAAGTCTCTCTGCTTTAGCTGTCCGTCTGTCTGTCCGTCTGTCTATCTATTTGTCTGTCAATAATTAATAATATCAATAATGAAAGTATTTATAAAGTGCAAAGTTTTGTCCGTAGAGACTATTCTAAGCACTTATATGTGTGCGCTCACACACACACACACACACACACACACACACACACACACCACACACACACACACACACACACACACACACACACACGGTCCTATAATGACGTAAATATCTTGCCCTTCCGGTAATGCTTCTGTAGCGACATACATACGTTGCCACTCCTGTCAGACCGTAGCATGTTGCCTTTTGTGTAGTGCTCCTTAGTGACATGTGTACGTTGCCTTTTGTGTAGTGCTCCTTAGTGACATGTGTACGTTGCCCTTTCTGTAGTGCTCCTGTAGTGACGTGTACGTTGCCGTTCCCATCAGACCTGTATATGTTGCTCTTTCTAAAAAGTCATCAAGGTGTTGCCCCTCATATAGTGACACAAACATGTTGCCCCTCCTGTAATGATACGAACATGTTGCCCCTCCTGTAATGACACGAACATGTTGCCCCTCCTGTAATGACACAAACATGTTGCCCCTCCTGTAATGACACGAACATGTTGCCCCTCCTGTAATAAACACGCTGCCCCTCCTGTAATTAACATGTTGCCCCTCCTGTAATGACACGAACATGCTGCCCCTCCTGTAATGACACAAACATGTTGCCCCTCCTGTAATGACACGAACATGTTGCCCCTCCTGTAATGACACGAACATGTTGCCCCTCCTGTAATGAACACGCTGCCCCTACTGTAATTAACATGT
>JABMCL010002208.1:382500-392500 GCA_018857735.1 Alviniconcha marisindica
ACATAAAACTATTGTCTTTTGTGATATAAAACCATCATGTTTTGTCACTATCGTATTTTGGGACATAACTATCATGTGATGTGATATAAAACTATTGTACTTTGTATTTTGTAACGTAAAATTCTCGTATTTTGTGACAAAAACTATCCAGTGACATAAATCTATCATGTTTTGTGACCTGCAATTATCATATTTTGTGACATAAAACTGTTGTATTTTGTGACGTAAAATTATCTTATCGTTTGATCGGTACCGACTCTGTCGGGACTGAATCAGTCTGGATGTTGACTTCCCTCAACTTTTGTGTTGCTCAGGTACAAGTCAGTGTCTGTGTGAAAGTTTCAGTCAAAACTGGAGTCAAAAGACGAAGCAGTGTCGTGCACCCCTCCACCTCAGTGGCATTTGCCCGATTTACGCAGTCGTACGATTTGCATCCGCGATTACACGATCCAGCAGACGTGCCGATCACGCAATATGTCGGTCGATTGCGTGCGCTAGCTGTCAGTCATGTACTTGTTGTCAGCCAAGCGGCGATCGACAAGACTAAGAAGAATTGTCATCCAAAACTGATTAGGGTACACAGATGTGTTTACAGTGCATACAGTCTTCAACTCAGTGTATTCTAACTGAGAAACAAAGTGTGGGTACGCGAGGGGTTTTGTTTTTGAAGTGAAATCCTCCCAGACCACAGTTGCCGTTCAGTGCGTGAGCCGGTTTGGCCTAGCGGTAAGGCGTTATGGCCGGCTGGTAAGCAGAATTAAGAACCGCGGTTCGATTCCGATTCCGCTCTCCTCTCTTCAGAAGTTGTGGTCTGTGTGTACTGTCTAATTGTAACTTGACTGGTCCTTCACAAATAATGAACCATTAAAATGGCTCTCATCGCTGCCCGTCATAATACAGCAGACATTCTGGTGGTGACTGTGCAATGTTAGGTACAGTCTCCCTCTTCCCCCACCTCCTGGGATCTCGGTCCCCGCCAGCACCTCTTCGGAGACGGTTAAGCTGACCAATTTAACCAGCCGCTGAGTGAGTGCAGACAAGAGGCGAGAGGACAAAGCGAGCGGGCTGTGTCAGTGCCAGGGGCGTGCAGCACATGGACAATGTGCGGAACAATTCCATTGCCAGGCAGAGTTCTGGGGCAACTTCCGGTAACATCAACAGATCGCGTCAGTCTGCCGCAACTGGCCCTCTGTGAGGAAAGCCACCCGATTTTCGTTAGCGAAACAATTGCCATTTAACTGGGACCATCAGGACTGGGTACAAAACGAACACACACACACACACACACACACACACACACACACACACACACACACACACACCACACACACACACACACACACACACACACACACACACACTCATCACACACACACACACACACACACACACACACACACACACACACACACACACACACACACACACTTGTCCAAAGGTAACGCGGTCGTTTGAGCGTGGCAAGACAGTGAACCCTGAACCAGCGTGTAAGCCACAGCATCTTCCCATCGACCTGCCCTATACCTTCTTCTCTTTCTTTAGTTCTTCGGCTGTGTCCCCGCCAAGGGGGGTGTGTGTGTGTGTGTGTGTGTGTCTGGTTTGTTTTTCACGTTGGCAGTCACCTGTTATTTAGAAGTAGCGAACAAATGAGTATACCAAACACACATAAACGAAGACCCGCAGTTAGCGGCAAGAGGCTGACACCAAGGGACAGTGGGATTGTCCTACTTTTGTTGGATAGCGGCCTGTCTTGACGTGGGGCCATGTTGACAGCGCTATTTGCCACATGTTTGCGTCAGTGGCCGCGTGTTTTGGAGCCGTACGCGAGCCAAGCGGAACAGCCAACTCCGTCATCGGAATCGTGACGCTTAAATTCAGTCACTCTTCACATCATGGCTGGCTGGCTTTGGGGCAAAACATTATGCCCACTGTCGTCATATTAAATCTACGTCGTCAAACATGTTAGAAATAATGACGTAGATTAGGTATCATAAAAAAATGTTTACTGCGTGCTTTTCATGTGTTGGTGCTGCATTCTTACTGCGTGCACTTCATGCATTAGTACTTACGGTTGTCCCGGTTGAGTTCATGGCTGTCCTGGTCATAGGTGTAAGGAAGCCGGTCATTTGACACGATGGTTTTCAGGCGCGGTGCCTCAGTGACCTGACCACAAACTGATACAGCATTGCAGCTGTCTCGGTCTTCCTCCTACCAGCTGACCGGCAGCAGCCTGAGCCGAATGCCGCCAGTATAGCAACTTTACGATGCTCAGTTTCCTATTGGTCAGTGTTTTGTGATTTCGTCTTCCCCTTCTTTTAGTAACACCCCCGCCCCCTTCCACACACACACACCCTTGAATTACATGTGTTCTTGACTGTGGGCGTGACCCCCACCTCTATCCCATTTGCAGCAAAAATCATCTACCTTTAGCGCTGTCTGTCTCACAACGTGCAGACCCCCATCCCAAAGAACATGACGGGTAAATTTTCCAAGTCGAATGGAGCCTGTTTATGTTTTCTGCTGATCCATGTGACGTAAAAACAATGTGTACGCCTCCAGCGCTTTTCAAATAGAACCTACATCCCCTCCCCCCCCCCCCCCCCTCCCACCCATACACACACCTCCTGCCACCCCCAGTCCCCCTACCCCTGCCGCTATTTCAGCTCTAACCCCGACACTGAGGTCACAGGCACAGGAATGAGTTACCGATTTATGTCAAAATGAACACAACACACGGACTTAAAAGAACTTGTGGTTGCAGCCTGCGTTATGGCTGTTTGACTAACAGGCAAACAGTGTCGTACTACTGAGAGTGTATGTCGACACATACAAATCCTCACTTCGGAGTGACATGCTATTTCTTGTTGATCTAAGAGATTTGGGGTTATTTGTGTACTTTTTCTTTCCTCTTAGAGTGGACTGCAATATCATTGTTGAAAACATCTGGGAAAATAGCTGTAAGTGCATGACCGTTTCTGTGCCTTATCTTCAGTGTCACTAGGCTACGTTTTTGTTATCTAGTGAACTATATACAGAACCACCCTGCTAGTCATTGAGCATTACAGTCGTATACCATAGTCATGGTAAGAAAATGGTTTATTTTTTATTTTTTATTGACGTCGATTGATTGTTTTGGATCATTTCGTACTGACTTTTTGAAAGACTATTTTTCTAATGAGTAGCGTGTATGCGCAAACGGGCTTAGTGCTAGATAGTAGTATTTGTCCAGTGTAGCATACACTGACCACTAAGACACCACTGCCACAAGCAGACAAGTAGCCTACATTTCATTTTTCACCATTTAGCTGTTGATAAAGCGTTGTTCTGTCGCTTGACAAAGGGGCTTACCGCGAAATTTCGTGTGCTGTGTGGTGTCATATTAAATAAGCGTGTGGGTTTTTGTTGTTGTTGTTTGTTTGTTTGTTTGTTTACTTTTCGCGTGTTTGGATTTCCCCCCGTTATGTCGTATGTTTTATGTCTTGCGGCATACTCAATACCTTATGTTTGTCTATCAAAACCGTATTCCTTGTGATTCCAAATGTACATCTGTGTGTGTGTGTGTGTGTGTGTGTGTGTGTGTGTGTGTGTGTGTGTGTGTGTGTGTGTGTGTGTGTGTGTTGTGGTGTGGTGTTGGTGTGTGGGTGTGTTGTGTGTGTGATGTGTGTGTGTGGTGTGTGTGTGTGTGTGTGTGTGTGTTGTGTTGTGTGTGTGTGTGTGTGTGTGTGTGTGTGTGTGGTGTGTGTGTGTGTGTGTGTGTGTGTGTGTGTGTGTGTGTGTTGTGTGTGTTGTGTGTGTGTGTGCTTGTGTGTGTGTGTGTGTGTGTGTTGTTGTGGTGTGTGTGTGTGTGTGTGTGTGTGTGTGTGTGTGTGTGTGTGTGTGTGTGTGTGTGTTTTGTGTATGTGTGTGTGTGTGTGTGTGTGTGCGTGCGTGTGTGTGTGTGTATGTGTGTGTGTGTGTGCGTGTGTGTGTGTGTGTGTGTGTGTGTGTGTGTGTGTGTGTGTGTGTGTGTGTGTGTGTGTGTGTGTGTGTGTGTGTGTGTGTGTGTGTGTGTGTGTGTGTGTGTGTGTGTGTGTGTGTGTTAGAAGCATCTTGTCTTTTTTGCCGCAGTCGTTGTCTTCAGCACAGGAACAGAAGCTGGCCAGTGCGCATGCGCGACAACCAATGTGCACCTTCGTAACGGGCCTGGCACCGATCATGACGTCATCGCAACGCTTATGTCACACCACTGTTTGCCTCACGACGGTCAGCAGCAAGTGGGAGGGACGTACACCTGGCTACACCTGGACTACAACAGTCAGGTGTGAACACTTAGCTGTCACCGTTTGGCATGTCGGACTCAGAAACAAAAAAAGCGGAAGGAGTGTTTAACTATCCTACTAATCATGGTAAATGTCATTCTCCAACTGGTTTGGTGGTAATTATTCAGGTTAAATATCATGGAAGTCCTGAATGGGTACAGGACATACTTGATCTTTGACTGATACGGGCTGTGCACATATGGGGCGGGGGGGGGGGGGGGGGGGGGGGGGGGGAGGGGGAGAGAGAGACAGAGTTTATTTTACACTGAAGAGTATAGTTTAGGTTCGGTCAAAACCGGTTAACAACTATTCTTTGCTAAGCTACTGATGAATAAAAACAATTACGAGGCATCATTTATATGCATATCTGAAGCAGCATGAATGAATGAGTGAAAGTTCATATGCTACATGATAATGTATGCATGAGGCAAAAGAACTTCCACACAAAAACGTTCGTGTTCACAGCGCTAGATGCACATAGCGCATACATGCATACAGTGCATACATCACTCAGTGATACGTGTACAAGTATCTAACCAGCAGGTAAGCCAGTAGAACATCTAAGTGATAAAGTTATATAAGCTGCTATTACTAATATTGGAGAAAAAAACAAAAGCAACAAATGCTTATCTTATAAAAGAGAGTATTATACATGTATATAGACTCTCTCTCTCTCTCTCTCTCTCTCTCTCTCTCTCTCTCTCTCTCTCTCTCTCTCTCTCTCTCTCTCTCTCACACACACACACACACACACACACACACACACACACACACACACACACACACACACACACACACACACACACACACACACGCGCGCGCGCGCGCGCACAAAATGAGACAGACATACAGACATACAGACATACAGACAGACACACAGGGAGGGGGCGAGAGATTCGTGACAATTATTGTGAATAATTTCTTCGCAGAGTGCTTGGGCGGCTTCAAACTGGCTGACCGTGCAAAACTGCACCCAGAGCGGTAATAAGCCATCTCCTTGTCACCTTCTGTCTGTCTGTCGTTCCTGGATGGTTGGTTGCATAGTTAATTACGCCGTTTGTCTGGTTTATTAAGTATGTTAGAAAGTCGGCTAACTTTTTAAATAAAAGAAAAAAGATTTTAGGTCGATTCGCATTTTCTCCATTTCTTCTCCTGTTTTGTTGTTGTTGTTGCCAGTGTTCTCAGAGTCTTACAATATACACTGTATATAAAAAAGGTGGGGTGGGGGTGGGGTGCGGTGGGGCTTGGGTGTAGTTAAGCAAGTTACAGGGGGAAAAGGATGGTGAAGAAAAACAGCAGACAACAGGCTGGACGTCAAGACTACAGCATCAGTTTTACAAAATGGACCACTCTTTTACTCTTATCTCAGAGGTTGCTGTTTATCAGTCACAGCCTAAGGATTGAAGGTGCAAGATCAAAGCACAAGAAAGTTGAGAAAAGAACGCTTGTATATGGGGCAGTACATTTCCTGCGATACGTCTTTTTCGTGGATATCACGACATCACGAGATGAAAAAAACGAAATAATCCGTCTTGCAGATGGAGAGTGAGCATGAGACTCAAAGTTACAGCTGTTCGTTTTCTAAGATTTTTAATTTAAAAACTAGGTAAGATATGCTACTTCGAAAAGTAATCGAATATAAGCTTTTGTTGGACATTCATCCTGTGTGCCCTATTTGCCAGAGTGAATATCATATGCGCGCTTTATAAGCCGGAACATAATAATAACTTAATAACTTCCCCGGCGTATCTGATAGAGAGAAAAAAAAGGCAAGAAAGAAAAGAAAAGAAAAAGAAGAAGAAAAAAAGAGGCTATAGATCGACAGAAAGGTTAATGTATACGAGTTTCAGACAAAGATGTTTCCAAACAGGACGTTTTCTTTACTTCCTGGATGCTTTAATCCGTGTCGATCGCTTCCGAGGCAGTCGATTCCAAACTTCCTTGTCTGAAATGGTTGTGACATTCTAAAATAACAACACGAGATAAATATAGCATAAGTACTCCTTGTCGTCTTCGGCTTGGTGAAGGACCGCAGTAGGATACCGCGGTCACAGAAATTATACGTATTGAGTATTTATTTGGCGGCCAGCCTTGGTAGTTTATAACTAAAGAGAGTATTCGATAGCTCTGGGTTACTGAGAGAAAACAAATCTGAAACAAGACTCCTAGCGTTCTAAAACAAGACCCAAACACACACAATTAAAGGTTCAAAAGAACGCTATCTATTAGGACAAAACTCAACATGCGAATATTCATCTGTCTTAAATCTACATCTCATTTTTCATCATTTGTCACCGTTTAACTGTTGTTTAAGTGTCGTTTTGTTGCTTGGTACAGGGTATTACCCCGAAAATTAAAGGTTCAAAAGAACGCTATCTATTAGGACAAAACTCAACATGCGAATATTCATCTGTCTTAAATCTGCATCTCATTTTTCATCATTTGTCACCGTTTAACTGTTGTTTAAGTGTCGTTTTGTTGCTTGGTACAGGGTATTACCCCGAAAATTTGCATGTTGTGTTTTGTCCTTATAAATAGCGTTTTTCTGAACCTTTTATGTGTTTGGATCTGGGTTACTGAGAATTCAGAGCTACCAAGTTCTCTCTTTGGTTGCTTTGTTTACTGTCATGATTTTAAAAATTAATTTCTGCTTGAGACTTTTTGATGTTTTACTTTTGTTGTTGTTGTTTTATGCTAGTTGTTTGTTTTTGTTTTGTTGTTTTGTGTTTTGTTGATTTGTTCGTTTATTTGCTTGTCAAGATTTATTTGATACCAATCTGATTTTCAAGTCGATGTTTTGATGATTGTTTGTCAAGATGTATTTGATGTCACTTTGAACAGGATTTCTTGACCCATGCTGTGCTTCGCGCCAAAGTAACGTACACAGTTGACTGTAGGCTACGAAAGGATTTTCTATAGATATGTGGTTCAGAAATTTATCTTTCAACAACTCGTGACTTTGTTCCTTGTTCAGCACAATGGTCTCAAAAGAGGTCATCACGAGTGTGGCTTCAGACGAGTGTAACGTTACTCTATTTTACTGATACCTCATCGTCTTTGTTCAGTAGTTCCTGTTCCCAAAGTGTCTGCTAGAGACTGCCTTAAATACGCCTTGTTTACGCCATAACCTGAAAAGATGAAAAGAATATTGCCATTGCGGTAGCTAATCTAAGTGACGTGAATAGGTAAAACTGTATGCTACCCCCCTCTCTCTCTCTCTCTCTTCTCTCTCTCTCTCTCTCTCTCTCTCTCTCTCTCTCTCTCTCTCTCTCTCTCTCTCTCTCTCTCTCTCTCTCTCCTCTCCACACACACACACACACACACAACACACACACACACAACACACACACACACACACACACACACACACACACACACACACACACACACACACACACACACACACACACACACACACACACACACACACACACACACACACACACACACACACACACACACAGCCTGGTGTCGTTTAACTGTGCCCGCGCTTGAGAAAAAAGCAGCACAACTCCCGCTGACACAGTTATCAAGAGCAATTAAGTCCTCAGGTCAGTTCGGCAATCAAGTGTCCGTTAGTCCATCTCATACAGTCCTCAGGTCAGTTCGGCATTCAAGTGTCCGTTAGTCCCTCCTATGCAGTTCTCAAAGGCCATTCAGTCTCCTTGACAAGTGTCCGTTAGTCCATCTCATACAGTCCTCAAAGGCCATTCAGTCTCCATGACAGGTACAGTCCTCAAAGGCCATTCAGTCACCATGACAGGTATAGTCCTCAAAGGCCATTCAGTCTCCGTGACAGGTACAGTCCTCAAAAGCCATTCAGTCTCCGTGACAAGAGTCCGTTAGTCCATCTCATACGGTCCCCAAAGGCCATTCAGTTTCCATTCAGTTTCCATGTACAATCCTCAAAGGCCATTCAGTCTCCATGACAGGTACAGTCCTCAAAGGCCATTCAGTCACCATGACAGGTATAGCCCTCAAAGGCCATTCAGTCACCATGACAGGTATCGTCCTCAAAGGCCATTCAGTCTCCGTGACAGGTACAGTCCTCAAAAGCCATTCAGTCTCCATGACAAGTGTCCGTTAGTCCATCTCATACGGTCCCCAAAGGCCATTCAGTTTCCATTCAGTTTCCATGTACAATCCTCAAAGGCCATTCAGTCTCCATGACAGGTACAGCCCTCAAAGGTCATTCAGTCTCCATGACAAGTGTCCGCCTTCTCCACGCTAAGGGTGGAGTGTGCGCAAGCCTGAGTGTTACTGTGAGTGCAGACTGCACGGCAACACAAGGTGTTGTCCTGGAAAGTACGATAGTTCGTTGGGCCGCTCACGCTGCAACAGCTGCCATTCAGTGAGGAAGGCGACAGGACTTTCCGTGGGGAATGTCCAGGCTATTTTGGACCGATCGAGTAACGCAGGAAAGAACATCATCAGTACAGGCGTGGGGTCAAAGTCGGCCGTGTGTCTGAGCATGACAAATACTTTCCCCCAAGGTCAAAGTGTATCAGTTCATGATCCAAACGCAAAAAGGTTTCAACGAACGCTTATTTATTTTAACACGGACACACAGTATGCAAATTTTCGAGGAAATCCCTTTTTTGTGTTTGGAGAACGCTAGCAGTCATTCTGTTTCAGATTTTTGTATCAGTTCATGATTGCTTAGAAACTGCAAGTGTGGGAAAGCGTATCGTGTCCTGTCAGCTGTGGTGGAGGGACCGAGAGGTGCCATTGATTTGGAACATAAACTCCCCCCCCCCCCTTCCATTTCCCGCTCTTGCCACCCCTCCCCCTCCCCCAACACTCACCCCGCGCTTTGTGTACTGAGTGTCATGGAGAAGGGCTGAGTGTGAAGGTTCAGACCGTGAGAGGCAAACCAAGGTTCCACGTGCAGCTTGAGATTCTATGTTGGCAACACACAGTGGTGTCCTGCCGTGCAGGCCGGGTTGTGGCACTCTGTAGCAGCTGGCGTATGCTGAGAGAAGTGACAGGACTTTCCATGGGAAATGCCCTGGAGGCTGTTTTTGGACAAACAAAGGCAATGTGCAGATTATTTCTGGATAACCAAAGTAACAACGGAAATGTCCAGGTTATTTTGGCAACCAGGAAACACAGGACTAAAAACAATTCAATAGCCATGGCGTCAAAGTCTCGTGGGTGTCTGGCCAGTACAAAGACTTTTGCCGGAGATCGATTTGAATCAGAAACTAGACAATTAAAGCTGAACGATGCTTCAAATTGGTGTTTGATATCCATGGATTAGTCTCTCACAAACCATTCCTTAATTTTGGTAGTTAGTTGAATTGCCCTGTGAGGGGTGATAACAGTACAACGACTTGACTTCAACTGCAGCCCCCATCCCCACGCCCACTCCGAACGCCTGCAGGTACCTCCCCGGGAAGATGTCATTCAATTTGCGTGTCAATGACAGACTTCTGCCGACTTCTACTGTTTAGTGGACTTCGGTGACAATGTAAACGAGTCTGAACGTCCAGTGACTAAACCCTCACTCAGTGAGGCTGTAGACATTAAGAGGAACTTGATCAGCTTTTCCCTGTACACTGGACACAATTTTAATGCTACCCTGTTGCCTTTCTGCAGCCCCAGGGGCGGCGACTAGCGACGTTCAGCTACCAGGGTGCCCCAAGATCGTGACCCGGGCTGAGTGGGGCGCACGTGCCCCTTCTCATCAGCTGAGCGACATG
>JABMCL010002208.1:397500-402054 GCA_018857735.1 Alviniconcha marisindica
TAAAGAGACATGTTAATGTAGCTCACACTGCCATAGGCTACACAATAAAGAGACATATTAATGCGGCTCACACTGCCATAGGCTACACAATAAAGAGACATGTTAATGTAGCTCACACATAGGCTACACGATAAAGAGACATGTTAATGTGGCTGACACATAGACTACACAATCAAAAGAACTATCACTCTCTCTGTCTGCCTGTCTGTCTGTCCGTCCGTGTGTGTGTGTGCCGCGCGCGCGCACGTGCGAGTGTGTGTGCACGTGTCAGTGTGTGTGTGTGTGTGTGTGTGTGTGTGTGTGTGTGTGTGTGTGTGTGTGTGTGTGTGTGTGTGTGTGATTAGGTGTATGATCATAAACCTTTATCTGTCTTTCCTTGTCCCATTGTATTATGTCTCTCAATATAATAATAATAATGAATACTTAGAACGCCTAACCCGCACAGGCCCTAAGCGCTTACACGTTGTTTATGTGACCGAACTAGAAATTGCCGGGTTTCAATTTCTCTCACTTTACTATCAACAGGGATCGAAATACCCCCCCCAAAGGCAAAAAACACTAAAAACAAAACTTTTGGCGTAGTCACCACAAGCAACCCGGCGATGACCGAGAGAAAGAAAATCAGTACTTAGGCTGTTGCAAGTGTGTGGATCAGTGTGTGTGTGTGTGTGTGTGTGTGTGTGTGTGTGTGTGTGTGAAACTCCATGCACTGGTTTACGACATCCTTCCTTCAAGGAAGGTGCCAGAAAGCGGTGCTCAGAGTGTGTGTGTGTGTGTGTGTGTGTTCTGAACGCTTCCTCTATCTCTGTCTGTCTGTCTCTCTCTCTTGAAACATAATAACTGTAATAATGATAACGAAATATTTATAAATCGCTTATAAAGTTCAGCATGTGAAAACAGGGCTCGGCGCGCTGCGTCAGTGATAGTTCGTTGCATAGCGTTCCCGTTTGCCGTTCGGCACAGCCACCATGATTCATTCTGTCTTGCTCACGTCACGCTCACGGCTAGCTGACGAGGGACGTGGTTGGACGCCGCTGACATGATGAGTGCCTGTTTAGAGAAAAAAAGGAAAAGTATAGGGGTCCAACGCTCACCGCCACCTCCTGTGTGACCGGCCGAACACGTTTGTCTGTGTCCGCTCCAACAGGAACTTTCTGCGTGCTCAACATGTAAATGACACCTATCTAGTACATACAGTGGGTCCTTGCTTTACCCATGATTAAAGCGAGGGGCTACGGGTTGTGACAGCGCCACGTGTCCGTCTCCTCGCCCGTGCGTAAACACCTTGTTGCCGACGTACTTAGGCGAAAACCGCGACTGATTAACACACGACCAAGCACACGTTAGCGTACGTGGTGACAGGAATCAACATGTCAGTTACTCAGTGTCTGTTTTACCTCAGTGCGAAAACGTGTCACTGTGTTATGTCGAGGCGTGTGTATGTGTGTGTGTGTTCTAGTGATAGTTTATCATGCTAGTCAGTCTCAAAACCTTTCCTCGGAGAAAAACGTAGCCGACACAAGCAAACAAAACAGCTGATTTACGACAACCGAGCAAAGAAACAATTTACAGCAGATCAGTCACGCAAGCAAAAAGACAGTTACAACAGACTAATGAAGCCAAACAATACACTACAGTACTATTTCATTAATCCTTTAAAAGGAAATTCAGTTGTCTGCCTTTGTCAAATAATAACCAGTACATAAAAACGTAAGTAAATACTATACAGTTTCACTCACTTAATTAGAATACTGAATACTTAATAAAATCAAGTGAATAAGCACTGAGTAAGAAGAAAATACAGTTGCAATCACAATGGTGCCCGTATAGTTCACACAAATACTAGCTGTCATACCTTTAAGTTAATCTTAAGTAGCACACACACACACACACACACACACACACACACACACACACACACACACACACACACACACACACACACACACACACACACACACAGCTGAATAAACCCACACTGAGGAAAATTGCCTTCACCGATCTCATGTAAACTAACCAAAGGTTTGAGAGTATTTGCACTTGCTGAGTCCCACAGTTTCGATCGGTAGTCGATGATGATTGAATATGGAAATGAAAAAAATAGTTTTATGGCACGAAGAATCAGAAAGTGTATTTTAGGTAACTGGTAAATTTTATTGGAAGTACCTTTACGTAAAGCGGTCACATGACTGGACCAGGAAAGGTTGCAGTCAATGGCCACATCGAGATCTTTGTAGTTGTCGACTTTATTAACAGTTTGCGGTTTCCAATGGAAATAGATGGGCATTTAAAAATTAAATTTTGTCTCTTTCGCCTAGTTGAATGAATGAATGAGCGTGAATTTGGCCATTTCAGGATGGAGAGACATAATTATGATTAAATTTCGCCCATTCCGGCCGAATAGACAGCCGCTGTTGACACGGCTCTCCTGTAGTGACCCCGATAGCTTCTTTTTTCTTTTTCTTCTTCAGATTAGAGTCACTCTGTGGATTGTTGCCATTTCATCCGCGAAGAGTTCACCACATGCCTTGATCAATAGAGAGAGGTCATTGATGTAAACCGTGAAAAGAGTAATGGTCCAAAGACAGAACCTCAGTTGGGGAACTCCATAATTCAGAGATCGTACATCGGATGCAGATGCATTGATATGCACAGTTTCTATCTTTAAGAAATGATGCAAATAGTGCGTCTCCGAAGACAATCCATACACTGCCAGTTTTCGAAAGAGAAAATGACTGATTGACACTGATTTGGATCAAAGTCAGTTTACGCACGGGGGGCGACTAGGGGCTTTGGGAAAGCAACCAGGGAAAATAGGTCAAAATAGAGGCAAACTGCTGTGACGAAACTTACAGTAACACTTATAAACTGTGTGTGTGTGTGTGTAACTAGTGTGTGTGTGTGTGTGTGTCATATGTGTGTGTGTGTGTGTGTGTGTGTGTGTGTGTGGTGTGTGTACAGTGCGACTGAGTGTGTGTGTGCCGGTGTGTGTGTGTGTGTGTGTCACTGACCTCAGCCAGTTATTTCTCCAAACACATTACATCAGAAATATAGCGGTACTTTTATGTTTTAATTTTTATTTCATCGGGAAAGCGGCACCCTCTTCGGGTCCAGTTTTCAGAATGACCCATCATTTCTATGCACTCGGAAAAGCCCATCATTGTATGCGATCCACCCGGTCTCAGAACTTTCCTTAGCGTTGCCTTTGAAATGGTTCCAACTTTTATATGTTCGTTCTAGGAACATCGTCTAGCGCTTTCTCTTTCCACGCCTCTCTCCTCCAGGCGATCGATGAAGGTGTGATATCCATGGCCTTCCAGCAGGTAGTGTCTCAAACTCCTCAACACTTCCGCCGGATCTTCCGCAAGAAGCAAGCCAATTGTGAGAGCTGCTTGCCCGCTCGAGCGAGTGTATCTGCTCGGTCAGATAATGAGACATGGCTCTGATTTAGTTTTATTCCAGTCGATATCCAGTAAATGTCACACAATATTGGATACCGATTTAACATGGCTTTGCCTCTCGGTAGCCAGCCGGAATGTCACAGTAATATGGCTGCCAGTGTCAGAGTTCTTCCACTCGGCAGCCAATAAGTATAGCCTACTGAACAGTATCCTAAATGTTTTGCGGCATGCGCCCTCGACTTGAAAAAACAAAGACGAAGCGTGTTGCAGTATCTGAATTAACAGGACGCTTTAACGGGAAATATTGATCACAGACCAGCCGCTAGACATTCTCAGTAACATCACTGAGCAAGCATTGTTAAATACCGTCAACTTTGGAAAAATGATAATCTTCAGCCGGACAAAAGGGTGCGATTCTTGTAATAATGAATCCGCGATGCCACTATTGATGTGTGCGTGCGTGCGCGCTGGAGTATGTATGTGCACGCGTGTTGTTTTTTAACTAGAGCCGGCCATAAGAACGACTGCGCCGGCTTAGTGTATAACACCTTTGACTCGACTGACCGGAGCAAGCCAATTTAAATCGGTCAGTCGCCGTGCTTGAATCACTAACCCAGCCCTGAAGCAGATGAGCCATCTCACAGTTTGTGCGCGACTACGTGCAGCATGTCGGTCCGACACACTGACGGTGTGAGAAGAAAAAAGAACTGACTACTGAGATGAAAAGCAGCAGTCGTTTTCACCTGCACAGCAGGTTCACTTCGGCAGTCTTAGTTTGTATGCAACGTTATGATTAATAAACAACCACTCAAAACAAATTCGTGTTTGGGCAAACTGGTATACTTTTTCTGGCACTTCATGAATAAAGTTTGCACTTTTTCACCATCATCTTTTCCTGGGGTTTGATATGTGGTATAAAAGGTTGTATGTGAATTAAAGAACATAACAAAACGGATCACAGGGGGGCATTCTCCTTTGAAACTGGTCAAAATTATGACATGGAGGGTAACAATTCAAAGTGTGAATTTTTTTATGTTATTACTGATTTAGAAATGAAAGCTTGACATCTCTTGTGTACATAAATACTGTACGACATAAATTGACAGGGTGATAGGAACTTGGTTAATTGTGCATTATGTTACGTCATAGGTCA
>JABMCL010002855.1:0-7500 GCA_018857735.1 Alviniconcha marisindica
GCATACACGCACGCACGCCACACACACGTACATGCACACACCACACACTCACGCACGCACACACACACGCACGCACGCACGCACAGTCAACACACACGCGCGCGCGCGCACATGCACGCACACGAACATATACGCAAATATATACGTGCAAAACTAATACGTACATGTTTCTGTGTAGAAAATAATATACATAATTTATATATACATACATTTCGTGATCATCAGCAGTTTACCACAGTTAAGAGTGTGTGGCGGAGGGGAGGGGGGTTCTGGTAGATCACACACGCATACAATATATGCATACGCATAGCCTACGTACACAATACTGCGTCAATACGTACATGGATAAATATGCATATAAACATTTCATGATCTTCAACTGTTTAGCACATTTAAAATGCTTGTACGGGGAGTGGGGTAGGGTGGGGTGGGTTGGAGTTGCTAGATCACGCACGCAAAAATATACGTGTAGAAATGTATCAACAGGTACCTATATAGGTCTATTAATACACGCAGACAACATTTCGTGATCGTCTCTGACCAGTTTAGCATGGGTGAAAAAGTGTACGGGGAATGGGGGAGGGTTGCTGGTGCCGGTGGTTAGGAAACATAGGCTGCTGTGTCATGAGTTGGGATGCTATCATGTTAAAGAGTTGTAGTGCATAGGGGTTTAGTTGGCTGTCCGATTGTCTTGCAGGTTGTTGGACAGGAATGGGGGGTAAACGGTTGGCAGCAGTTTCAGGTGTGTCTTGTCTGTCAAAGGAAGGCTGGAGGGGGTACTGGGGGGGATACGGTTGCTGGTGGAAAGCGGGTGGGATATATATGGGATCTCTAGGTGCAGGCGAGAGAGAGACTGAGAGAGAGAGAGAGAGAGAGAGAGAGAGAGAGAGAGAGAGAGAGAGAGAGAGAGAGTGTGTGTGTGTGTGTGTGTGTGTGTGTGTGTGTGTGTGTGTGTGTGTGTGTGTGTGTGAGTGTGTGTTTCATTGGCTGCGAACGTTTTCATTAGTGATTAATCGGGATGGAGGGTGGAGGGGGGAGGGGGGCTGGAGAGAGAGAGAAAAGAGAGAGAGAGGAGGTGGTGTGTGTGTGTGTGTGTGTGTGTGTGTGTGTGTGTGTGTGTGTGTGTGCAACACGCGCGGGCACGTGCGAAAGACAGAGAATGTGAGAGTGAGGGATAGAGAGAGCTATGTATTGCAAAGTAGGTTGTATACTTTTGTAATATTTAACCAGTATTTGCAGTATTTGGGCTCTACAAAGCAGTATAGTTATGCACAACTGCTGTTTCATATAACCTTGACCCTTTAATATTTCCCGGGTAGCCTCTAAAAGTTTGTAGCAAGGAGTAAGTAAGTAAGTAAGTAAACAGGGTGCCTAACGTCCAGAGAAAATTGGGGACGGGTAAAATACTCGCTAACGGAAGCCCTGATTGTATTACACTGTTTATACAGTCGACCTGTGCTTAAACACCCGATGATAGTTGTTTTTAATGTGCTCATATAACCATCACCACCCCCTCCCCGGCAATAAATAGGCTTTAGCCGGCCATTGGTTTTATTGTTGCGATTTTGCACAGGAATCGTTGGCAGTACAAAGTGACGCGTCACCTGAAGATTTTCTTTTCTTTTTTAACCCTGCATGCATATTTAAAATCCAGGATTGTATTCAAATATTTCACATGGAAGCACGATTTTGCTAAGTTCAGCAAGTGGGTAGCGGGCTTGGTCTAGCGGTAAGGCGTTAGGCTGGTAATCACAATGACATCGGTTCGATTCTGCTTCGGCTCTCTCTCTCTCTCTCTCTCTTCAAAAGTTGTAGTCTGTGGGCACTGTCTTGTGACTTCGTCCATCACAATGTATGAAACATTAAAACAGCTCTTGCGGGAGTCATTCTCTTGGTGACATTGTAGCGTTATGTTAAGTCTCTGTGTCGTCTAGGTCCCCGCCAACTTTACCTCTTCGGAGACAACTCGGCGTTGAAAAAAATTCAATCAAACAGTTCAGCAATCATGAAGGCCATGATAATACGTGGACTTACCCTCCAACTCCGACACCCGGCATTGTGGCGTTGGAATGTTCGACGACAAACGCTGAGGCCCGCAGTTTTTCCTATTATCACTGGCCGGGGTCCTTTCTAGCGAGCTTGCAGTTCATACTGTCGTCTGCTCGACGAGCAATCGCGTGACATCTGGCCGCAGCAAGTGGCGTACGAGTCGCCAACTGCATGGGTACGGGTGCACCAGTACCTAATTCAACCAAATCAGAGTTGGATGGACCGGCGATACTACTGCAACAGCAAGTATAGTGTAGTGTCTCTGGGTGACCAGGCTTTTGCCGTGTGTCGCCCGGGTCTGGCAAGAAGCGAAGGCACATGACATCGGTCCTTGAGTACTGAACATGCACGTTACTAGGTGCAGGGTATGGCAGGCCAAGCGCACCGAAAGTGCATCAATGTTTACCGAAAATGAGTCTCGTTCGGTGCAACAGCAGGCCTAATCAAAGCATAATAAAAGGGAGCGTGCGTGCGTGCGTGCGTGCGTGTGTGTGTGTGTGTGTGTGTGTGTGTGTAGGCAGCATATATTTATGAACTATCGCCTTTCATTTCAACCTTGCCCGTCTTAATGCAGGAGTCATTCTGGTGGTGAGTGTAGCGATAGGTATACAATCTCCCTCTTCCCAACACCTCCATACCGCCTTCCCCCCTTCTCCCCGTCCCTAATAAGCCCGTTTCTGTGGCCTTGGAGTTCAGCAAGTTACACTGCTATGTTGAGCGCCATGTGTACACTGCTTTAAGCACCGTGTTTACTTATACTCACTCCAACCTACGACGGCGATTCTGTCGTTAGCAGCCCACTTTCACTGCCCACCATGAATCAGCAATAGTCACCTCTCCGAGGCCGACGATGTCGGATCTTAATTTTCTTTCCGGGCTGACAAAAACTCATTGCCGTATTACAGCCCTGAAATAATGTGCGGCCAGGACTAGTGAATAAGACAAGGGCAAAGAGAAATTTGAACCCCATGGTGGCCCTGTCGGAATAATTATTTTACAGATATCATATCGACTCGCAGTATGATGTAGAGCAGCCTATTGTGTAACTCTCTCGCTAGGCTAATGTAGGCCACAGACGGTATCAGAACAAGGTCAGACGGCCTGTAATCACGAAGCGACGATGATGAAATCACCACCATCTGGTTTAGCTGCCCCACAAGTGGGCGAATCTACGGATCAATATAAACAATCAAGAAAACTGATTTAAAACAACAACAACAACAAAAAACAAAAAAACAGAGCTCTGGAGCTGTGTGAAAGTCGGGGTGTACGTCATGGGCTCCCCGTCCCTAATAGTCCATACGGTCTCTGTGGGCGTCGAGCAACATCGAACGAACGATAAAAAAAAAGTAAGTAAATAAATATAAAACAGACTGAACTCCTTTGGTCTTTGGGCCGTCGCTCGTACATTATGCTCACTAACTGCTAAAAGAGCGTATTGCTTGAGGGGAAACTGTTATGAAATCTAGAGGTTCTAGCCCTCATGGCCCTGTATCTACGTCCAGAGGGAAGTCAGTAAGTAAACATGGGGCTTAACGTCCACAGAATCTAGAGGTTCTAGCCTTCATGGCCCTGTATCTACGTCCAGAGAGAAGTCAGTAAGTACTGAAACATGGGGCTTAACGTCCACAGAAGCCATGAGGCTTAGAGGATTGGACCTACATGGGAAGGGGCTGGAACAGGTGGCTGGCTGGTTGCGACATTTCCGGTCTACATGGGAAGGGGCTGGAAGAGGTGGTTGGTTGGTTGGTTGGTTGGTTGCGACATTTCCTGGACTATGGCCTTCACTTTGCGGTCTAAAGTAAACATGGTGCTTAACGTCCACAGAAACCATACAGCTTATTAGTATCGCAGGGAATGAATAGAGGCAATCGGCTTCAAGTGACAGCCTCTAATCTAATTGGATGTGCGGACTATCCTCTCAAGTTGACCTTTGCCCTTTTGACACGCGCTGCTGTACAATGACGGAAATTGTAAGGATGCTCCCAGAAGAAGTGCGGTAGAACTGAGTGATGATAAACTGACTTCGAATGTTCTCAGTTGTCTGAGAAAGAAAAGCCACTGGTGGGTCTTCTTGATCGCGGCACTCATATTCTCATCCCATTTTAGATCACAAGAGACAGGTCACAAGAAATAAGATAATAATTTATTGTCCTGTAAAACGAAATTTGCTTTTAAAGCGGCATACCATTAATGTAACATGTAAAATAAATAAACAATTAAAACACATAATAATTTTACGTTAAACATGTACATAAAAAGCATTTGTTTAAACAAATTGCAGTTTTCGTAAGAAACTGCAATTTATTACCGTTTAACTGTTGTTTCGTGTCTTTTATAAAGGGGGCATACTCCGAAAATTCGCACATGTTTTGTATTGTCATATCAAATTACGGTTAATTTTTAATCGTTTGTGGGTTTGGGTCCAGTACTACACAAAAAATCTCGGTTAATTCGACGAATACATGGAACTTTTTTTAAATCTTTCTAAATCCACGCAGGGAAAAACTTTTGTTAACTGAAGAAGAAGCACCACAACGACAACGACAACAACAACACCGACAACAACACAACGGCAACCAAAATACAATGGAGAAGGACTACATCAACAAAGAAGTAGAAAACGCAGGAGAGTAACAGCACAGAAGAATAAGAGAACAACCGAGAAGAGAAAGGGCAATATAATAATCGCAATTAAATATTTAAAAAGCTCGAATCTCTAACGTAAAAATACAGCTCCGTTCGCTGTACAAAATTCAAATAAAACTACATCGACGTTGAGACACCTCAAACGAAAAACGACAATGACTATACAAGCTGTTTAAACATAAGAAAATAAACAGGCAGAACCTACATTACACACAACACACACTCACACACACACACACACACACACACACACACACACACACACACACACACACACACACACACACACACACACACACACAACACACACACACACACACACACACACACACACACACACACACACACACACACACACATTCACGCACACACGTACGCACGCACGCACGCACGCACGAACACATACACGCGCGCGCACACACACACACACACACACACACACACACACACACACACACACACACACACACACACACCAGTACAGCACATCAGTCAACGGAAATAATTTGGGAGTGTGGGAGAAGAAGAAAAAAGAAAGGAAGGAGCAACACCAGGATCATATTTACCTAGGCTTATGGTAGAATCAAGAAATGTAAAAAGTGTCTTTCAAAAATGTAATCGTACAAACAATTGCATAAGAAACTTTCTTAAGAAGAGCATCGACTAATAAAAACGTCTTTGCCGAGAACATGACGAGAATAGCGTGTGTGTGCGTGTGTGTGTGCGCGCGCTGTGTGGTGTGTGTGTGTGTGTGTGTGTGTGTGTGTGTGTGTGTTGTTGTTGTCATGTGTGTTGCTGGTGATGTTTACTAACAATGAACAATTGCTGGTGAGGTTGACAAAACTGAACAGATCTAGGGAAATGTACTCACCTATACGACGAAACACAAGGAAACAAGGAAACACAAGCGCTTTTGACAAAAAAATTGTCTTCTTCAGGTGCAAGAAGACAGATAGATAATAATAATAAAAGAAAAAGGAGATAGACAATAATAATAAAAGAAGGAATCTACCTTCTTGCACCTGAAGGGGGAAAAAAATCTGTTGAAAGCACTTGTGTTTCCTTGTTTCCTTGTGTTTCGTCGTATAGGTGAGTACATTTCCCTAGATCTGTTCTATTCTCTCTGTCATGTTTATGGTATAGTAACTAGGTCGTTGATGATGATGAAGTGATGCTTAATGTCCTCAGATGTCGGCTGACATATTAGGGACAAGCTGTGACCGATGCCGAAGCATGGTTCAATATAGCTTTACGTCCACGGAAACCAGAAGGCTCGTTAGGACGGACAGCCCAGGACGGCCACCTCGACTCTCACACAGCTCCTGAACTATGATCCAGGTCGTATACGAAAGAGACCAGCTATAGTCACTGTGCATGCAGAATTCTCTGCAGCTCCCTGATGTAGTTGTTGGCGAGCTGAAGCGTGTCGTACTTGGAGAGCCTGACGCGACCTTGAAAACACGGCACAGTAGCTCTCAGTCTGTCAAACGCCACGTTCAGCCCGTGCATTCGGCGTCGCTCACGTGCGTTGGCCGCCAGACGCCTCTGACGCGGTGTCGCCATGTCAAGATCACCTGACAATGCCCGCGTCTTTTGCGGTCCGTCTGCAAGCGGAAATGACCCCGGAGTTGCAAGCGGAAATGACCCCAGAGCTGGGGAAGGAGGCGACGATGACGTTGTAAGTGACGAAGGAGATGACGGTGCTGGGGTTTGTCGTGACGAAGTCGACGCGTGTTCAGACAGAGGTGATATCAACGACGACGGGGGCAATCGGCTGCTGTTATCAAACGTGGAATTGTGACGCTGATGATTTGTGCGAGGTGGAGAAGTTGAAGTCGAACAATTTGGTGATGACATACACGGCGACCTGGGCACAACTGCACCAGACATCTCAGTCTTGATCGACTTTAGCTGCACACATGAAGAACCCGAATCAGACGCTGCCTTGAATATCACGGTTTGTCGGTCTTGCTGATGGTTACGGCCGCACTCCGGCTGACGAGGACACGGCGCTAGCGCCGCCTTGTCCGACGTTTCCAGAGGAACACTTTGGAAGGAACACTGCATCCCCCTCCCCACCTTCTCGCTGGCTTTCACAAAACGTGAAGACGGCCATTTCAGTCTCGACTCCCCGCCCCGTTTCTGAACGCGGAGACACCTTCCCTTGCTCCGGCGTCGTCTGTCTCGCTTTCCGAGTCCTGGACTATCCTCTTCACCTTCCGCCATTGCGGGTGCCCGTTCTACCGCCAAAAACTGTTCTTCGGGGTCCTCAGTGTGACTCCGTTTCGACGACACAGTGCAGTCAGAATCTCCACGAACACAACGGTCATCAGTTCCGGCGGAAGCAGACGACAGTTCTTCCTGGTCCTCAGCGTGGTTCCATGTTGACGGCACGGGGCAGTCAGAGCCTCCACGAACACAACGGCCAGCGGTTCTGGCGGCAACAAACAGAGGGTTCATACTGTTCTGGTCCAATGACCTGGTGGAAACAGACAGGCGGTTCTTTACACTGTTCCGGTCTGATGGCCTGGCGGAATGAACAGGCAAACCGTTCAAACTGTTCAGGTCCAGTGATCCAGCGGAAACAGCCAGCCAGTTCACACTGTTCCGGTCCAGTGGCCGGGCGGAATGAGCAGATGTACAGTTCACACTGCTCCGGTCCAACGGCCTGGCGGAATGAGCAGGCGGACAGTTCACACTGCTCCGGTCCAGTGGCCTGGCGGAATGAGCAGGCGGACAGTTCACACTGTTCCGGTCCAACGGCCTGGCGGAATGAGCAGGCGGACAGTTCACACTGCTCCG
>JABMCL010002855.1:12500-72500 GCA_018857735.1 Alviniconcha marisindica
CAATCAGATTGATAGTTAGCCCGCTTTATACATCAGGTGAGTTGGGGCCGAATGAGTGAGTGACTGACTGCACAAGCGAAAGTGTGACTTGATGGATGAATGGACTGTTGTACTTTTGATTTGCCGATTTGGGATAAACTGAGCGGGTGAATTTGAGATGTAATTGACCCCAAAGTCAATGATTATCGATTGGTTAGTGTATTGGCTGAGTGTCTGACTGACCTTATAAGCGAGCCTGTGTATGATGTGATTGAATGAGTGACTAGGTAGGTTTATTAATGCAGTTGCCGAATAAGAAATGAATCAGTGAGCTATGGAAGGAAGGAACGAAAAATGAACGGATGAGTATTATATGTTTTGGATGTATTGCAGTTTCATTTGTTTTTGAAGCATCCTTTTCGGATGTATCATGAGTTTTTCAAATGTTTCCCCCCTTGAAATGAACCATGGGTTTATTCAATAAAACATCTCTCTCTCTGTCATAATTCAGACCAAGACTCAAAACACATGCTTAAATATCATATAAATGTTTATTTTGACAGATCTCTAGAGTAACAAAACACCAGTGCAGTAAACCATGCTTTGCTAACTGCATTCGAAAGAAGCCAATTAGGAATGTCTACTTTTAGTCAAATCCAGTCGTTATTTGCTCAAATTGGGCAAACAATGTTTGTCAAATCCAGTGCACATTTTGTCATGAAGGGACAAATTTCAAACCCTCAAAAGATAAGGCAATTTTCCTAAACCCAGGTACTTAATTAGTCTAAATCACAACTTGTTCAAAATCGATAGGCCATGTACACACATGCAAGAACTGCAGAAAAATAGCACACATGCAAGAGCTAGCAAGTACATGCATGTGAAAACTCTGAGACTGTCCTTTGCACTTACTGACGCTGCTTTCTAATTATGTATGTAATATTAACAGTCATACATGTTTCTTCTGTTCAGTAAATACACAGTTATGATAGTATTGGTTTCTGGCTGAATAATTGCACTGAAAAACAAAAAGAAGCAATTTGTGATGCAACAACCAAACAAATTTGTTTGGAGAAGGAAAGAAAGAGAGAGACATGAAGAGAGAGAGAGAGAGAGAGAGAGAGAGAGAGACAGAGACAGAGACAGAGAGAGAAAGCAAACAGAATTTCACTTAGAACAGCTGGAGACATAAAAGTGAATTTGAGTTAAAGCTTTTTGTTTGGAACTAAATCAGATCTCCCATTAAAAACAAAACAAACAAAAAAGAACATAAAACTCAGGGGGTGAAGAAAAACAGAGCATAAAATTTGAAATGAATATTTTGTAAAGTGACTGAAGTCAGACCCAGGAAAACAAAAGTCTATCACAGTACTGAACTGTAAATCCTTTCTGCTCATTGTTTGTATGAGTTTCAGAAGTATTGCACATGAGTATAATGAGTTAGAAAGTGGATTTCCAATATATCACTGTGGATTTTGAACAGTATATACTATATTGCAAACGCACAAATTGCTTGTTAGGGAAAAAAATCAACAAAAAAACCTGTAGCGACAGGAAGCAAAAATGTAAAACCCAATACCAACAAAAATGGACGGTAGCAAGGAATATCAAAGTGAGACGTAATAATAGCTTTATCAGAGCTCAGGAGCTGTGTGAGAGTCAAGCTGGTTGTCCTGTGTTTCCCATCCCTAATAACCCTGATGGTTTCTGGGGATGTAAAGCAACACTGAAACGAACAGCTTTCACTGATCACTGATGATCAGCTTATTTATCCATTCCCCATCAGTCAATCACAGCTAAGAACAGACAGCTGAAAATTGTGTCAAACGTCCAGAATTGGTCACAAAAAATGTCTCCTGTTAACCAGTACCATAATTATCAGACTGTTCCAGATTTTCATTAAATGACAATCCAAATAATGAGTCACTTCTCTTCCCTCTTCAAATGCAAGCATTAGAATGGAGAACAGCTTTTCAAAAGTCCAGGCCTTCCAAAGCCTTTTCCATGACATAATTTGAAAACAGATTTTCAAGAGTGTATTGAAAACAAAAAGCTAACTCCTTACATGGACAAAAAGCTAACAAATTTTTATGGAAAAACAGCAACAACAAAACAACCTCACAAGGACAGAAATCTAACAAAGTCCTGTGGAAAAACAGCAATAACCAAAAAACAAGCAAGTATTGCAATTTTTTTGCCCCAAGAACGTAAATGAACGGCAAATTTAAATGCACAAACTGGTAAGCTCATTATACTACCCGAAATTGGTATGACTCTACAGAGCAAACAATACACAGCTTCAGACTAACTCACCACACAGAAACAAGGTCCAGAAAAACAAAAAAACTAAAACTGTCAGCATGAATCAATCATGGGAAGAAAAGAAAAAAGGAAAAAAAGCTGAGTCGCCTTTTAAATGCTGGTTAAAGTGATAAACAGACTACTTCATTGGGGGACAAAAAGCTAACATTTCCATTTCTGTGTGGTATAATGAATGAAAAACTCCGCAAACTGGGAAACTCGGTATTCATAGCCCTTCTCTGCTACAGGTTAACACACATGCACAACAATCTGACACAAATGCACAATTTGGCCAGTCATGCACATCAACCCAAAGAAGACAGGTGTAACTTTTACAAAAAAGCGGAGCTGAATATCAAATAGCTGCCAGTTTTCTACAAACGCTGTTGCCAGTACAAGAATCAATTCAGCTATCCATAAAACTATACCCTTTCCCTACCACCATTAACACAAAGTAGATATTATTTAATGCACAGGAACCATCTAGCCTGTAATGCAAAACAAGCAGGCCAGAGGGTCCTACATGGACTTCTGATAAAAGGAAGCTGAGGACAAATAGCTGCCACTTTTTTTTTTACATGTTGGCATCAGGAACTGAATCCTTATTCATTCAGAACACCTACAGCACCACAATTAAAAAAAAGAAAAAAAGTGAGTAAACCCAGGGTGACAAACCATACTCATGACAGAACAACTCTTTCTGAAGACAATTTTCAGAAACTGGAACTTCAAGGACAAAAAAACACACACACCAAACAAATAAGAAACAAAAACTAGCCTTGCATTTTGATGCTGACAACTCTTTCAGTTGTTGGAAGTTCTCCATGAAACTTTAACTAGTTTAAGTATTCCTAAACTGTATACTGTCTATTACTTGTATACAAATTCAAAATACCAAGATCTCAGATGAAGAAAGGTCACTTGCACCAAGACCATGGAGTAATCCCAACAACATTCTAAGACAAACTGAACCATGCTTTTTGTGTGTCTTCAAGTACCATCTGTGTGTTGCTTTGTGAAAGGCTGAGTATCTGTGCATGTTTTGTTCTGCACTAACAAAAATCTGTGCACAGCTTAACCTTTTCTGTGGTCTACACACAAAATAAGCTTATTTTCACAAACGAAGACACCTCAAAAGTGCAAATTTTGATCACCCTTATTTGTGAATCATAAATTACAGTAGTCGTGGCACTGCTGTGGTCATGAAATTCTGAGTGCAGTCACCCACGATGTTCGGAAAGAAAGGAATCACGACTCTCCTCAACACAAAATGTTTGGGTGTGGCAGCTACTCACAGTGTGAGCCCATGTGATCAAAAAGGAAATACTGTGAAGATTAACACAAACTTGCATTGATAACACCAAGACTCGATCTTTTGTTACTGTTACTAGGAAAACTGAAGGTCCTAAATCCTATCTGATCTTGTGTTTTACCGTGCAGTTAGATAATTTCACACTGGAAGATGTAGGCAACCAAGCCGCTAATAATTGTGATCAAATGTATTTCAGTCAGGAAACACTACGGACCTGACACGGTCTACTAGGTTTTAAATACAAGACTATGAAGAAGCTATGTCCATTAACTATATGGTATACACATGCTTATAACCAAAGATAAATTAAAACACGCTTTGGTCCTAAAATGTTATGCATATAGATGTATTATTCTCCACCGTTACATAAAAATATTTAGTTTAAAAAGAAAGTTGTAACTGTTTTTTACTCTTTTTATCATGTCTGGAACTGAATATACGTACTTGGAAAGAAAAATCACACTACAACTGATACATGACATTTTTATTCAATACACTGCCATTCTGTAATAATTCTAGAAGTGCTACAGCACCATATTCTTCTCGCAGAAGTAAGAGGAGCAAGCTGACACCTTGGAAGGTATGGCATTAACTCCCTTGAAAGTTCATTATCTCGATTTCCCGGCAAATGCTTATTGCACGAGTGATCAAGGAAAATTCCCCTAGGGGGTTGCCCTAATGGGCGTATCCTATGTCCGGAGGCTGCACGAACATCCATGGAAGAAAGTGCGCCTCAACAGAGTAGGAGTAGGAGCAGTTAACTCTGGGTGCTTGGGGAAGAAGCGAGAGTTAACTCTCCATGCTCAGCAGCGCCTCCATACAGGCTGTGTAGCAGAAGAGGTACTGATCCTGAAACAAGGAAGAAACTAGTTTTTTTCACACCCATCCAACCCTGATGGTTATATCAGGCTAAAATTTTGAAACAAGCAACGTAACAAATCCATCCATTCATTAACTGTTGCAAGAGAGCAACGTATCACCTGCCAGCAAAGCCAGTATGCTTCTTATAACCTTCAGATTCAAATGCTTCAAAGCTGCATCCATGCCTGATAATGTACACGCAGGCTGTCATTTGGACATGAGTGTATAGGATATTTTGGAGAGAGATGGAGATAATGATAAGCTTGAGATGGCTCATGCATTCAAGTGTTATGCACAGAGAGAGAGGGGTGGAGGGAGGGGGGTTAAAGAGAGACAGAGAGGTGGAGGGACAGAGAGAGAGAGAGAGAGAGAGAGAGAGAGAGAGAGAGAGAGAGAGAGAGAGAGAGAGAGAGAGAATGACAGTGATGATTCTCTAATGATTTGAGACCATTAACCCTATCTCACATGTGGACACTTTCACATTTGTATTACAAAATCATGCTGCACACACACTCTTTCTCAGAGAGAGAGAGAGAGAGAGAGAGAGAGAGAGACAGAGACAGAGACAGATATACAGACAGAGACAGAGACAGACAGAGCATACCAACATAAAAGTACACAGCTTCATTACAGACCTGTGTTTGGATCATGCCATATCTCTGGTATCTCAGCTCAGACACAATGTCAAACAGGTCCAACTGCAACCAATCACTACAGCATTAGTCATTTTGAAATGATATGCAACTGTACTCTCACTCTGTCAATCTCACAAGTCAAGATGTTTAACAATAACAAAAAGCAGGACCCTTTTCTACTACAACTACAAGACTGCTTGCTTCCCCCAAAAACATATTGTCATAGGCACACAAGCAGCGAAACTCAAAATGAAAATGAGAGAAGAAAGTGCAAAGAAATTATGTGACAAAATCACATTAGGGATGTATTTGTTTCGTTGCTTAAAGTATGGTTATTTCTCGCTTTCTGCATTTGGGTCTTCCACTTGAACTCAACAGATCTTGCAGGTGAGTACAGTGCTGCATAAAAGACCATCTCCTTGCATTCCATTTTGTCTGCTGACAATGAACAGCTGCATTTTGTTTTCAACAGGACCACTCACTTTCAGGTGAATGAATGAATGCAGCTCTGGGCTCAGTCAAACAGTAATGGCTGCGTTCATTACCATGATTGCTACTGCAACTGCCTCCCCCCCCCCCCTTCCCCCAAGTTAATACTGTCCCGTGCCTTTTTCACTTTCTACATGTTGTTATTCCTACTGTTGTTGCTTCATCATTCCAGTTATTTAGGCTAGCTGACTGGTTTAGATTTTCATATTCATGCTCTATATATATATACTTGGTGTATGTGCATACATTCAGATGCTTATAACCTAACTAAAAAAAAGAAAAAGTGAGAGATTTAAAAAAAAAAATCTCACCATCACCTTGAGCCAAAAGAGGGGCTGCCACTTTGACCTTAAAAAAATGCTACCGACTTGGCCCAAAACAAGGGCTGCCAGCTTGAGCCAAAAGGACTGCTGGCTTGAGCCAAAAGAAGGGCTGCTGGCTTGAGCCAAAAGGACTGCTGGCTTGAGCCAAAAGAAGGGCTGCTGGCTTGAGCCAAAAGAAGGGCTGCTGGCTTGAGCCAAAAGGACTGCTGGCTTGAGCCAAAAGAAGGGCTGCTGGCTTGAGCCAAAAGGACTGCTGGCTTGAGTCAAAAGAAGGGCTGCTGGCTTGAGCCAAAAGAAGGGCTGCTGGCTTGAGCCAAAAGAAGGGCTGCTGGCTTGAGCCAAAAGGGCTGCTGGCTTGAGCCAAAAGAAGGGCTGCTGGCTTGAGCCAAAAGGGCTGCTGGCTTGAGCCAAAAGGGCTGCTGGCTTGAGTCAAAAGAAGGGCTGCTGGCTTGAGCCAAAAGGGCTGCTGGCTTGAGCCAAAAGAAGGGTGCGGCTTGAGCCAAAAGGGCTGCGGCTTGAGCCAAAGAAGGCTGCTGGCTTGAGCCAGAAAGGCTGCTGGCTTTGAGCCAAAAGAAGGGCTGCTGGCTTGAGCCAAAACGGCTGCTGGCTTGAACCAGAAGGGCTGCTGGCTTGAGCCAAAAGAAGGGCTGCCAGCTTGGCTCAAAAGAACTGCCGGCTTGAGCCAAAAGAAGCGCTGCCGGCTTGGCACTAAAGAAGGACTGCCAGCTTGAGCCAAAAGGACTGCTGGCTTGGCACTAAAGAAGGGCTGCCAGCTTGAGCCAAAAGGACTGCTGGCTTGGCTCTAAAGAAGGGCTGCCGGCTTGAGCCAAACGAAGGGCTGCACTTCATTCTGCTGTGCTTTAGCCCTTCCCTCACTGCATCTGAGCAAGCATCACTACCCCCAATAATCTGTAACTAAAGCATGACCAAAATGAACCTGAAGACAACCTACCTCCCGTCCATTCTCCATTCGGGCCAGGGCAGTGTCAACGGCCATCAGCACACCACTGCGGCCAATTCCAGCACTGCAGTGCACTATGAAGGGACCACTGCGGTGAAACAGGTGCATCAGTCGCAGGAACTGAAACAGCAATGTGGGTCAAGGTCAGGAGCCTAAAGATCATATTTCCACTGAAACAACAATGTGTGCAATGTCAGGTCAAAGCCAGGAACCTAAAGATTCCATTTCCATGGAAACAATGTGTAATGGCATGTCATAGGAGAGGAAAATTCCTTTGATAACCTTGTCTTTAACTTTCCTTGTCTATGCAACATAGGATTAAAATGTGACTCATCTGGTTGATTCACCTTTGACATAATGCACCCCACCAGCAAGATCTCTGCAGGCTTCAAAACATGCTAGATACGGGCCACTAGATTAGGCTTGCTTTACGCACAACTACCATGGAATCAAAACTTTTAAACAGGGACAGAAAGACAGAAGCTCAACTCACCCTAAGCAAGGGGTAGGCGGTGTCCGGCACACCGTGGTCGGGCCAGGTAGTGTAGTGCAGGTGGATAATCTCTCTCTCCTCATCACTGTCCACGTTATGCAGCATCAGGTGGCGGATGTCAAAATCCTCTACCGTCTGCTCCTTCAGCAGGCTCACCCGGAACTTTCTGAAAGGAGGTGAAATGGATGGTTAAGTTCACCTGCTACTTTCTAAAAGGTGATGAAATAGCTGGTCAAGTTCACTCACTACTTTTTGAAAGGTGGTGAAGGGGCCTGTCAAGTTCACCCGCTACTTTCTGAAAGGTGGTGAAATGGCCTGTCAAGTTCACCTGCTACTTTCTGAAAGGTGGTGAAATGGCCATTCTGACATATGGTGAAATGGCCAATCATGTTCACCTGCTACTTTCTGAAAGGTGGTAAAATGGCTGATTTGGGCAGAGGGAGGAAAATAAAACAGGGTGGAACCCCTCTCTTAAGAACTGTGTAAATGTCATGCAAAAGTGGTCTTGAAACAACATCTACCCTTCAGACAAGGCTATGGTCTGCTTGCCAGTCACCCATCCCTAACACACCCAACTACTCTTCTTTTCACCCACCCATCACAAACTTCCAGCGGCTGGTCAGCGGACTGTGGCCAGTACTTGTGGCACTTGACTTTCTCTGACTCCACCTCCTGCGTAACCATGGTGACCACATTGGTGCTGGCCTCCCACACCATTTGCCAGAAATGGCCCAGTGTGGCGGCCAGTGGACCTTGACAGGCGATGTAGCACAGCTGCTGCTCCTCCCCTGCCACGCTCAATTGCACATTGCTAGCATTGATGTAGTCGTTGCCATCCTTGCCACCTGTCTGCAGTTTCACTCTGTTGAAGTCATCTGGAAAAAAAGAGAAAAAAAAAGTTGGAAATAATGCTGATCTGGAATAAAGAGGTGTATTAAACTGCAGACATGAGGCTCAGGACCCAGTTTGTCCACCCACATGCAGCATCCTCAGCGTTTGTCAAATTAAACATTTTTTCTCTCTCAGAACTTTGAAAAGTCAACATGGCTCATGCTTACAGTTTCACTCCCCCCCCCCCCCCCCCCCCCACTCCAGCAACAGTAAGATGTCTCCATTGTCACAAATTATACACACAAAGAGCAATAAAGGTCAAACTGTTGTGGTAACTGCACATTTAGCATGCGCTTTGACCAGAATCCACAAAAGGAACTAGCGTTTACTCAGAACATTCCTTTCAACAGTGGTCTGCTACATTAGATTCAACACGGAGATGGAACTACAACAATTCATCGATAACAATGATGAGAGATAAAGTAGGAGATAATCAACTAAACCAACTGAGAACAAACACAGCTTGTGAAGATTTTACCTCCAAAATAACAATTGTAATCACTACACTGCAAGAAACTTATTTCCTGATCTCAGAGTAATTTTGTACAGAAGTATGCATACACCATAAATGTAATTAATACAGTAATTTACACATTAAAAAGACTCTTAAGTTAGTATTAAAAACTCTTAAATTAGTATTAAAAAGACTCTCAAATTAGTATAGTAGTTTACACATTAAATGACTCTTAAAGTTTTGTGCTCTATGGTACTTCATGGCTCATCCACAGATGAGGAGCTTAGAATACACATTATCAGAACAGTTATTATTATAATTGTGATTTACTCACATGGCAGCACATTTCTGTATCTGTTTCTTGTTTTGTTTTCTGGCCGCTTTGCCACCTCGCTGTTGTCTGTAGCTTTCATTTGTCGCAGCGTCTGAGGGAAGTAAGTAAGTATGTTAATAAACATGGTGCTTAATGTCCACAGGAACCATAAAGCCTATTAGGGACTGGGTCTGAGGGAACAATCAACTTGCACTTTATTTCAGGGCCTCTACAAATCAATGAACAAAGGGAATTAACAGTGTTTGACAGATGTCTCATGACCACAACAACAGGGACCTAAATCACTTGTAGTGACCCTCACCTGGCAGGCGAGCAAATTAAACGGCATGGAAACGACCACAGCTATATATCCTCAGAATCATGGAACACAACCACCTGGTCAATCAACACTAGGAACAAAATTGCTGAAAATCAAGGAAGCAAAAGAGGCTCTCTTCTGAGCCTCCTTGGAACACCCCCCCCCCCCACCCCCCTCCTTTCCATTGCAGATCTTCCCATCCCTTTCTTTACCAACTGGTCTTCAAGTTCAAGACCCCAGTGTTGGTACAGTGTAAACCTTGTTTAAAGGCCATCACCAAAATGAAGGAAAAGAGGTCTTAAAAAAGGAGTGGCTCCTGGTCAGGGCTTTATTCACATGGAAATACAAAGGGACCGGAGTTTTGAGATGGTGATCTTGTAAAAGAGGCATATTATGGCCTATCATCAGGGTGGTGTTAAGGGGGAATGGAAGCGAAGCTGCAGGCTGGCCTTAAAAATGCAAAGATTTCCATCTGCAAACTTTTTTTTTTTTTTTAAATCAATATCTCTAAAGAAAAAACGATTCACTTTTTGGGGGGGGGACTTCAAATTTCAGCTCCTCAGAGCACAGCCATGTTGGTTAGCTCTTTACCAAGAGCTGATAAAGGATGGCTCACGGCGCGCTCGACACTTTTACCACAGATTCCAACCTTGTTCAGAATGTCACTTATACAGCCGGCTGGGTACAAAATGGCAGTACCCATGGTCATGTTATCCCAATTTCCACAGGTCACTGTCTCACAAACAGGACCAAAAATGGAGTGAAAAAAATGCTGCAAGTGCATCATTTATTCCAGTACTGTTGATAGGGCCTGTGATGCTTCATTACTTCAGTTCCCCTTTAAATGATGGGTTTCCCTTTAATCGAGGGGTTCACCTTTAAACAAGGGGTTCCACAGCACCCAGTAAACCTGGGATGGGGGACGAGTGAATGACAAAGACTGACCTGAAACTCCAGTATCGGTTCCTCTTGCTCCACAGCATCCGCCAGCAACTGCAACAACTGCGTCGACGTCTCCTCCAACCCCTTCTCCATCCTCATCACTGGCAATGACGACAGCCACTCCTCGCTCAGACTGTCCGCAATCTCCACGGACGGCACCCTCCGCACGTAACCTGCGCGCCCCTGCTTCGCTTCTTTGCTGTTCTTTTCGGCACCCTTGTTTTCACTGTTCACCGCAGATTTAGAGCCCCCTTTGCCTGACGCTTGTTCTGAAGACTTGGATGAATCGGAGGCTTTTCTTTTCACTCTGGCTCTGGGTTTGGGCGGGGATTCTGCTTGGCTGTGGGGTGTAGGTGTGTTTTGTTCCCTGCCGTTGAGCGTGGGAGTGTTGTGTTCACTGTCGTCTTCATTCTCCAGGTAGTTCATGGCTTCATCCAGAATGGCGTTAATGTCATCATCCGTCACATCGTCGCTGCTGTTGGTGGAGTCACTTGGGGTGGGGTGGTGGTTGGCGTCGTCGTCCAGGTCGCTCGTCGCACCTGATTGGGCTGCAGATCCCTCCTGTCCGTCACTGTCCAGCTGTTCTTCAGATGACCTACAAACATGAGTTGATCATTATCACCTGTCTGTTGCCCCGGAATGCTCCTTTGTGTTCAAATCTTGTCATGAGTTACAAACTGAAGAAAACCATCAGTCAATATTCTTTACAAACAATCCCAGTCTGCTATTCTTTTAAGGTTCTATTAGAACACAGTTCTAGTACTTGATAAGCAATTTGACAACACTCTTTTACAAGCAATTTGCCTGCAACTAAATTTTCTCCTATAGTTTTCTGTTTACTTTATTCTTTTATGAGAGCTCCAAGTGTGATAAACACTGACTTACATACTACATACCAAAAACAGCAGCTGACAGTCCATAAGTAATAATTGCGACACAGTTGGTAGTGCACATGCAAGTATGCAAACATGTACATAATACATACACAATTTACCATTCTGTAAGCTGACAGGAGTTTTCCACAAGAACCACATCGCTCTTTTCTAACTGACACGCAGAATCAACGCACAAGGGAGTTAAGTAGCGCTCAAAAGATGTCACACAAACACAACAAAGACCTGAGTTGCCTGCTGTGACTCTCACCTTGAGTGAATGTGAGTAAACACAAGGTACATAAACTCCACCAGAGGTACATACATCCTCAACTGACACACAATTCTGGGAACAGTACTCAAAGCAGTCACCTGGATATAGTGAGCACCACGCTGCCTGATATTTGTTTGAGAATGCGGACAGCCTTGGTATGACTGCATCCAATGAGTGATGTGCCATTCACCTGAAACAAAGGTAGTGCCATCATTACTCCGGAAAGCTGTAAGCACGAAGATGGTAACACAAGTCTGCCAAAAGGGTAAGTAATTTACCTACAGTGGGTGGGAGTTTATTCATTATTTTCCTATCCCACCCACACAACAAGAATGTCTGTCAGTCTTTTTCATATCTCTCCATCTACCAACCTCCCTTCCACAGTGTTTGTCTTCTCTTTAAAACAAATAAAATTCATTCATAGCCATGCCCTCCATTTCGCCCTGATATAACCGTACTGGTTGACGGGACACAGAGCATCAAGTTACTTGCTGCCCTCCGTGAAATCCTGCTGCCTACCTGTAACAATCTGTCCCCCACTCTCAGCTGGCCGTTGTTGTGTGCGATGCCCCCTGGCGTCAGCGTTTTGATGAAGATGCCAGACTGGCCGTTAATCCGGCGATGAACCAGGCTGAATCCTAGGCTGTCTGACAGCTGCGACTTTTCCAGCACTATACGCAACACACCTGTCTGGAAAAGGAGAGATTTTTGTTTTAAGCAGTTACTCTGCCTTGTGCAACATCATTCAAATACCATTACAACTTTTTGAAACAATTCTGTGAAATAAAACTGCAGGTTCTCCTTTTGCAGACAGCAGGCCTAAATCACTAATATACTGAATGACGTAAATAACTGACCAGGCAAAGAAAGCTGTGTCAAATTTTATTCAAACAAATTAAGACACACTTTCTTTGTTTCATGACAAAGTTCAATCATTCTTTTGCAACAGGCATGTACCAATTTGGGAAGGGTGTGTGGAGGGGCGGGGGAACAATTATTCTGACTGAATAAACTGTCATAAACAAATCAGTCTGATCACTGATACATAGGGACACAAGTCGGGTCTTGCCTCACAACTACCAAAGCAATGCATAACGCAAACTGTAGCGCACAAACCAAATGAAAGCACAGTCACACAATCATACAAACTACAGGCAAAAAACAGAAACAGGTGAGGTTTACTTCACTCGCAGTTTCCTCGCGAGGCACCGCAGGTCCTTTCTCTGCCCTGACTTGAGGCAGCTCGGGGTTTGCCTGTTTGTCTGTCTGGCTGCCCAGCCGAGTGGTGTACTCGTACGGGCGGATGATGGCCTTGGGAGTGTCCAGACACCTGACCAGGTCCTTCACGGACCACTGTGACTCCTCCCCCTCTTCTGCTGTGTCCTGTGGGCGCTGCTGCAGCTGATCCGCTGCACTCTCCGAGGATCTCTCACCTGGCTCTGCATGACGGGAAGGTTTCTGCAGACATGTCCGACACTGGAAATGTTACAGCTGGGCCTGACATCTGCATAAATCCCTGGACATGTTCATGCATGTTTGGGGAGAAGAAAAAAATGAGTGTCAGAGCACAGCAGGGTGAGAGACAGTCCGAGGGGTCTCAGCTCAACGAACCACTGTGGATTGATCAGTGGCCTGAAAGCAAAAGAGTACAACTGATGTGCACATATTGATTTACTCTTAATTTTTCGTTTTGTTTTGTTTTTTAAAGCAGGTCGGGAACAATTTACTGAACCTTCCCTCGTAATCCTGGCAGGCAAGGAAAAAGCCAGCTCCACCACAAGTTGCAAGTACAGTCCCAATGGCTCGTACTGCCTCAGTAATTCAAATAACCCCCACCCCAACAAGACAGAATCACAGATACAGCTTTCTCACCTGTGTGTGACATTCCTTACCTGTATTGGCATAACCCCCCTTCCCCACACACACACCCAAAATAAACAACAACCCATCCCAACAACAAGACTCAATCACCTGTGTGTGATGCTCCTTACCTGTATGGGCATAAACCAACCCCCGCCCCCTCCCCAGCCCTAAAAATACACGCAAAAAAACCCACCCCAACAACAAGACACAATCACAGCTACAACTCTCACCTGTGGGTAATGTTCCTCATGTGTATCTGTACAACCACCCACCCCACCCCTCACCAAACCCAACAACAAGAAGATACCATCACAGCTACAGCTCTCTCTCACCTGTATGTGACGTTCCTCACGTGTATCGGCACCTGTAACATTCTCTGCTGGCGGTCCATTCTTTCCATTGTTCTGTGGGGGTTTGAGGAAGGGCAGGTGAGCGTCGCCGGAATGCTGCACCTTGATTGACACCTTGCTGGGTGTCTGACGAAGGAGCGTCACTGCCTCGAAATGGCTGAGTCCCGTCATGTCTTGGCCGTTCACCTGCACGCGAAACAATGTCTAGTTATTCCGCTGCTTGTCTGTTTGTGTTTGGGGGCGTGGTCAGTAACTGGTTTTAATGTCCTGTCAACTGCACAGGGTGACCTCAGGACAAGGGGGGAGTGGGCGTGGGTGCATTTCAGTGTCTCAATTCAGAACTGTTCCCACAGGATAATTGATAGCTTTCCTTTGGAAAAGCTGGCTGCTGCAGAATTATTCTACCCAGCCAACTAATCAAAATTCTGCCATTTTGGGGGGCATAGAAAACCCATGCTCAATAGCAACATAATTCTAAGAATGAGACAATGGCAAAAAACACAAGGAAACAAGAAAGACAACAGAGAAAGAAAGTGTTTGCCTTCACAGAGTAGGATAGTTGATACGATGCCATCTGTAGTGAAAGAGAGAGAGCCAACGCAACTTTCACAACCAGTGATTTTGCAGTTATACTGATCAGTATTTTACTTACCCAAATGCTATGCATCCACTCTAAATACATACATGCCCCCCCCCCCCCCCCCAACTCTGACAGACACATACACATGACAGACACATATGTATGTGCATGAACACATGTACACACAATCCATGTCTGCAGGCCAGGCAACACGCAGCCTCTCCTCACATGCATGTGCACACACACACACACACGCACATACACTCACGCACACACACATACACAAAGGCACCCATGCCTGCAGGTGAGTCAACACCCAGCAATGCCTCACACACCTGCATGCACACATACATACACCCTCCATGTCTGCAGGTGAGTCAACACCAGCCTCGCCTCACCCCCCGCCCCCATGTTTACAGGTGAGTCAACACCCGGCCTCATCTCACACACATCATCCCTACCCCCCCCCCCCCCCCCCCCCGTCTACAGGCGAGTCAAACCCAGCCTTCTCTCACCTGGATGAGCCTGTCGCCTGGGCGCAGGCGTCCATCGGAAAGTGCCGGATCCTGCACCACGGCTTTAATGTAGCACCCCCCGGTGGTGCTGACCCCGCCCACCACTGTGAAGCCCAGACCCCCGCCAGGGCTCTTCTGCAGCTCCACTGTGAATTCCTCCTGCCAACACCACACTTTGAAGGTCACGCCACAGCTTGTTTTTAACATCTTCTAATGCTGGGGTTACGATTAAAAAATATCTTTTAAAGGTTTGGTGATGTAGGTCACAAATTGTGAATAAAAACACAAGCATAATATGAAGCACTAACAAACTCTTTAAAAAATAAAGAGATTTTTTTTTAAATCAGAAACTGACAGCCAACTCAATTTTAATATATGATGATGTTGATGTAGAGCTTCATGTCATTGGATGTCAGCTGATGTATTAGGGACAAACTGTGACCAATGCGTTTGCGTGGTTCAATGTTGCTTTACGTCCACAGAAACCATAAGGCTCATTAGGATGGAAAGCCCAGGACAACCACCTCGACTTTCACACGGCTCCTGAACTCTGGATACATAATACATTGGTGAAAGATATACATTTGGAGGAGGGCAGGGAGGGAGGGTGTTGAAAATATGCTGTGTTTCTTACCATGAATCCCAGCCAAACTTTAAAACCAGTGGAAATGGTGGGAAACAGCTTGCTGACTCTTGTGATAATTCACTTCCATCAATTTATCCAACTGAAGTACATACTTTGGGACTATAATCTGGATGAGCAAAGTCTTTCTTGCTCTTCTTTTGGCCATGGCTACAGGCGATACTTAAACGATTAACAAATTCTGGCATAGTACTTAAAAATGAGAAACATAATTCACCCATAGCTCTTAACAAAGCACAGCAAAATTCATCCATGGTACTTGAAAACAAGCAACAAATTCACTCACAGCCAACTGCAATAACGACAACAGCTGGTACTCATAAACGAACAGACGCAAGACCGCAAGCACAAAAGCTGAAGAAAGAGAGAGAGAGATGGGAACAGCATCACGAAACACGTACCTGGTCAGCGTTCAACACGTTTTTATCATCTTTATTAACAGCAACATCTTTATCAACAGCAACACCTTTATCAACAGCAGCATCACTCCTCTCCACAGCTGCTTCCAATCCCACCCTCTGCTGTCGCACCAGAGACCTCTTACGCTCAGTTGTCGAAGGCCTCTGCTCAACAGAATCTGCCGGACTCATGTCAGTGGGAGATTCATTCTTTATCGTTTCAGCGGGTGAGACGTCTCCTTTGTTTTTGTCCCCATCACCGTGACCTTTGAGGTCAGCAGGTTTAGCTTTGCAGTAGCCCGCAATATCGCCCAGGAAAATATCATCGCCAGCATCGATCGCTGCTGCGGCAATCACGGCAGCATCAAAGTCACAGTCACCACCATCGTCCTCGAGGTATTTTTCTGCAGCAACATAGATCCTTTCCAGCTCGGATCTGGAGCTGTCCAGAACGTCTGAGTCAACATCGCTCTGAGTATTGTTGGAGCGCTCGTCCTCCACCTTGTCCAGGTCAAAGGTGAGAGGAGGGGGCGGGGGGACGATGGGGATAGGAGGCGCATCCCTCACCGGCGTTGGAGCGCCCGAGGCGAATGCGGAGGGGGGCGAGATGGGGGTCTCCCGGCCTGCCTCATCATCAGAGAGTGAGCCTGCAGTGATGGAGGGCTGGCTTTGCACAGGCTGGGCTGGTGGACCTGGCTGCTCTGCTGAATCAAGTCCCTGGCTTCCCTGAAAGTGTTTAAAACCATTAATAATAATAATAATAAATCTAAATTTCTGTGATGCCATGTCGCTGACTGTAGCAGCTTCATGATGCTTTACAATCAAACATGGTATCTGCCATCTTTACATCTGAGGGAAAAAAATGTGCCTTACCAGCAATGTAGTGATTCATACAATTCCATTACACTTCTTAGAAAACACCAACCTGCCCACCCATGCATGCATGTGCATGCATTCAAGCACACACATATACACACACACAGTCACATGAAACCTAATTATATTACCAAAGAAACTCGATAAAATAGCATCATTCTCACAAAAGACTTTGAACAAAAACACAGCAAAACAGAAGGCTTTCAGTTTCACAGAGTAATAAAGCACAGAAACTAAAGGTGGATACATTTGGAAAAACGAATAGCTCTAAAAAGAACAGAAATATTTGCTGGTCACTCTGCATTTTACCCAGATTCCGTCTCCCTCTAACATTCTCTTTGTTCTGGGCCCTTTCATCAAGCCAAAATTCCGAAAGAAGTCACCCCAACGGTCACATGTTACATCCAGCTGACAAATTTGTTCAGCAAACAACAGCTGACAAAACTGTTCCACGGGCGTTACTTGAAGAACAGGTCGCCCCAGGTGCATTCTTGTTGACAGCCTATGCCTGCAAAGGGACAGAATGTGTTTTTATCTCACTTATTTTTAGCTTGTGGCTGAGAATTGCCTCAATGCTGTGCTGTTAACTGACCAGGAACTGGTATCTACTCAGAAAAGTCTGAGCTGGCTCATTCACAAACGGGTATATTTACCTGTTCCAGGGGCCCACATTGTGCCAGCGCATCCAGGGACATGGTCCGAGCGACCTTCAGCACGCACAGGTCTGGGGAAGACTGGAGTGTGTGGAAGAGTTTCTCACAGTCAAAACCCCGCAGTGAGAGGTTGTTCACCTCCAACAAGCAGTCCCCTGTTGCACAACACAGAGAGCCTGCATTTGCATCCACTGGAGTATGTTTCTAGACATCACCACCCACAAAAACAGAAAAACAAACACAGATGCACGCCCACCATTTCAGTGCCTTTAGTGCTTTGGAAAACAAACACCGTAAACAACATTTAATAAGGTTGGTCAAAGCGTGACAAGAATTTAACCCATAGCGTGTGTGCGCACGTGTGTGTGTTGTGTGTGTGTTGTGGTGTGTGTGTGTGTGTGTGTGTGTGTGTTGTGTGTGTGTGTGTGTTCATGCTTGCATGCATGCCATAAATACTAAGAAAAATTTGCACTTCAGGATAGATTATGTTGCATTTAATTGTCTCATTCATTGTATTTTTAAACAGATGATTTTTATATAATTGTGATTCAAATAAAAAATGACCTTTTTCATTTCCAGAGGAAAATACATTTTGAAGAGTGAACATTGCACTGTGACTTGCTACTTGAACAAGAACTACTCAAAATAGCTGAAAGTGTCATGACTGGGTCAAAACCACATCTGTGTTGGAACTGAAATAGTCATTTCTTAGTTTTAATTTTTATGGTAAGCCGGTGAATCATTTCTGTTTTGACAATGACGTAAAACTTCACAATATCCCCTCCCTGTTGACAAAAACCAGAACAGATTTGACTGTTTTTACTAGTGATGAATCACTGCTTCAGAGAATGATACACAGATACACTGTTCACTACTCTTCCTATGTTCTGATGAAATGCTGACGTAAAACTTTTCAAGACAATTTAAATGTGTCAGCGTTGTGTATCCCAAATAAAGTTTATCCATTTCTTTTACATTATCTGTGTTTGTTGAACACTGTTTTTGTTTTTTATCAGATTTTCTTTGCTTTTGACCATGCTTCTTTGCTATGTGTGCTTTGACAAAATAAGGCTACACTAGAAAGAAGAGGTAGTGTCAGATTGTAGACAGGGCTACACTAGAAAGAAGAGGTAGTGTCAGATTGTAGACAGGGCTCCACTAGAAAGAAGAGGTAGTGTCAGATTGTAGACAGGACTACACTAGAAAGAAGAGGTAGTGTCAGATTGTAGACAGGGCTCCACTAGAAAGAAGAGGTAGTGTCAGATTGTAGACAGGGCTCCACTAGAAAGAAGAGGTAGTGTCAGATTGTAGACAGGGCTACACTAGAAAGAAGAGGTAGTGTCAGATTGTAGACAGGACTACACTAGAAAGAAGAGGTAGTGTCAGATTGTAGACAGGACTACACTAGAAAGAAAAGGTAGTGTCAGATCATCATAAGACAAAGGCTCCACTTGAAAGAAGAGGTAGTGTAAGGCTCCACCAGAAAGAAGAGGTAGAGTCAGATTATTGTAGGACAGAGGGCTCCATTAGACAGATGAGGTAGAGTCAGATTGTCACAAGACAGGGCTCCACTAGAAAGAAGAGGTGGTGCCAGATAGTCATAAGAACGCAGCTCTACTAGAAAGAAGAGGTAGTAACCTGGACGAAGAATGCCCCCTCTGTCAGCAGGCCCCCCCGGCACCAGCGACTCGATGTAGATACTGCTGCCTCCCACTTTGCTCACCGGCCCATCCTGAGCAGGCATACAAGAAACACTCAAACAGGCATGGAATGGGAAATTGTGGTCTCTTACAAAATCAACTGAAACAAGTCACAAGCAGGAGGAAGTGGTGGGGGGGGGGGGGATTATCAAAAAGCATACAGAAAATTATCTCGCAAACACACCTGTTTGCACAAAGATTTACCATCATTGTCCAGGTTTAAAACCTACATCCTATTAAAAGAACAAAAGTAAAGAAAATATGAAACAAAGTTGACTGCCAGCATTCTGAAACAAGATCAATACAAACAAAAAGTTGCAATGAATGCTTATATTTTAATCAGACAATACAAAATGTGTTACTTTTTCTTTAAATACAATGCCAACTGCTAAAAAGAAACAAACAACATGTAAGTTGTAGCAACAAAACAATATTTAGATTTTTTTAAACTGATACTCACTGCTGTTACGATTCCAAGGGCACCATTCCTTTTCTCCAGCACTACTTCATAGATCACTGAGTCTGGCGTCAACCTGCCTGCTGCTTTCCTGTAAAACAAGATCTGTGAAAAGACATGGTAATTGCCAACTTCCCACAAAACATTCACAGATCACAGCATCCAGTGATGGCAACACTAGTAACATACAAATCTTTTTAACACTCCCCTCCCCTCCCCCCACAGCCCACCCACCCAGTGGGCTCATGTTGCTGTAACTGAATGGTGTGTGTGCATATGTGTGTGTGTGTGTGTGTGTGTGTGTGTGTGTGTGTGTGTTGTGTGTGTGTGTGTGTGTGTGTGTGCATGCACATGCACACTTAGAAGTCTCTACACACATCAGATTGCATTTTAAAAATACACTTATTATTTCACCTGGCAGTGTTGGGACCATGCCAGAGCTCATGCTACATGAACTGAACTGTCTTTGTACCGTTTGACCAATGGCATGTTACTGGGTGGTGCTGGAGTCCTCACTAGACACATTGCTTGAACTGAATATCACTATACTGTTTGACCAATGGCATGTTACTGGGCAGTGCTGGAGTCCTCACTAGACACATTGCTTGAACTGAATATCACTATACTGTTTGACCAATGGCATGTTACTGGGCAGTGTTGGGGTCCTTGCTAGACACAATGCTTGAACTGAATCATCATTATACTGTCTGACCAATGGCATGTTACTGGGCAGTGTTGGGGTCCTTGCTAGACACAATGCTTGAACTGAACCATCATTATACCGTTTGACCAATGACATGTTACTGGGCAGTGTTGGGGTCCTTGCTAGACACAATGCTTGAACTGAACTGTCATTGTACTGTTTGACCAATGACATGTTACTGGGCAGTGTTGGGGTCCTTGCTAGACACAATGCTTGAACTGAACTGTCATTGTACTGTTTGACCAATGACATGTTACTGGGCAGTGTTGGGGTCCTTGCTAGACACAATGCTTGAACTGAACTGTCACTGTACTGCTTGACCAATGGCATGTTTGTTACCTGGCAGGGTTGGGGTCCTTGCTAGCGCTCATGGTGCTTGATGACCTGGTTACTCTCCCTTCCACAGTGGCCTTCACTGCAGACTCAAAGTCTGAATCTGTGTCTGAGTTGTCCACTGGCATGTTGGCAATGTCTGTGGAGGCAAAAGTGACATAAAAAACAGCCCATCCCAACAGATTAAATTCAAAGAAGTCATATCCATCACTCGATACAGAATGTTTTGTTTTTTTTGTTCCTAAAAATATGATGTTAACAATATCTTAGCAGCTGTTTTATACTGGAATGACCAAACTCTGCATGACATTAACCATTCACTATATATCCAAAAATCTGACATGATTTCACAGCCAGTCTGCAATGCTTGTAGCAACAACAAAAAACACCCTTGCATGATATATATACATATATACCTCTGCAGACTGAGTATATCTGTTTGACTACTCACTGGTCTACTCCTGACCCTGGCCTTATTTCCTAGTTTTTTGTCACGTGCAGCTGCATCTAAAAACACCCACCTCCCAGAATCTCCAGCTCCTGTGTCTCCCTGTCTGACTGAGAGACTAGCGCTCGATCAATGTCGCCCGAACTGTAACTGTGCGTCTCCAGTTCTGCTGCCACCAGCATCTCCTCTGACAGCAACACCTCGTCTCTAGTATCAGCACACACACTGTCAATGTCAGGGTTGCTGAACTCGGAGAACCTCAGCTGGTCCGATGGAGCATCAACGCTCGTTATGTGGCCACCGTCCACAAAGTCTGGACGGTTGTGGCTGGGATGGATTGAACGATGACCCGGTGAATGATGAGAGAGATGAGATGCAGCAGCAGCGACACTGTTTGTGTGAGGAATGTTGGTCAGATGAGGTAACGATCGGTGGTAGTCTGTGGGTTCCAAATCACCGTCTTCGTCAGAGTGGCAGACGGCATCGTTGTCATCAATGTCAAAATCCTTTCTCACGCCGCTCGTCTTTCGCCTGACAGTGGCCGGCGCTCTCATCTGAGACACGAGGAGAGTGACAGAGGAGACGGACTCCCGAATTAGCTGCACAGCCTCGTGGTGCTGAACACCTTCCAGGCTGACCCCATTGATGGCAATCAGTCGATCCCCAGCCTGGATCTGGCCCGTTCTGGCCGCGGGACCATCCTTTAGCACCGACTTCACAAATATACCAAGGTCAAGGCTGCTGGTGGTCTCCCCACCAACGATGGTGATGCCGATGCCCTTGTCACCTTCCTTCGGCAAAGTCACCTCAAAGATGTGTCTGCCCAGAGAGGACTGTGCGGAGGGAAGGTGGGCACGCTGGCCGTTGTACTGAGGTGGATGATGAGGATGAGGATGATGGTGGGGGGATACATCTGCACACAGGAAAACCAGCTGTGGACATTAAGCATGGCAGAAGAAATTAATCAGCTTGTGTCCAAACCACTTCTGAAGAAGTGTTTAACCTCAGCAATCAAGTCGCAGACCAAAAGTCTGGGAAGCAAATGCTGGTTGTCCTAATCCTTGCTAATTCACTGGCACCACTAGAGCAGCTGATAAACACTGGTCACATTCACTACTGACTGCACCCCAGTAACACCATTCTGAATATACAGGTTTTGTCTGTATGCTGCCTTGTACCTCATAATTTGTCGGAACTGTTTCATCAGCATTCATGCAAAACTATGCCTAGCTGAGAATCAAACAACTATCACCTTTGACTCTTATCCTTCACAAATAGGAACAGAAAGAGAAGACTGACTGAGTCAGGAATTCCGATGTCCAGTTAAGTGCAAAGGCAATATGAAAGTGAAACACAGCCAAAAGCAAAAGAAAAGAAAAGCACTCTTGACCTAGGGAAAGACGAACCATGACTGTTGCTCTTTCCCCTCAGAGAAAACACAAACAACGAGCGACAAGAGAAAAAGCCAACACTGGCAACATGAAGAAAGACGAGCCCGTGCCTTCACTAAGGAGAAAACAAGTGACAGGACGGCACTACTGACCTGAAGAGGGACGCTCAGTATGCTGTGGGGATGAAGTGGGGTCTGCTGCCGGGCTGGCCACACCTGTACATTGGGAGGACACAACAACAGTCAGTTTTTGGCAACAGCTGTCCACCTACTCTTAAGATGGAAGGAGTGAGCAAGCGCACGTATCTCTTTGTGAACACTTGTCTAAAATGACAGCTATTTACTCCAATGACATATGAAAGGCTGTCTCTCGCATTAAATAACATCCCTTGCAATGCAATCCAAGTGTTCCTGTCCATGCTATACAAAGAGGTTTGTTTTCATGCCATGCTGGTTTGCTGCTTGCTGCCCCCCTCTCCTCCCACCCCCCAGCACACACAGACACAGGCACACGCACAGGCATTCTTTGTGAGCTGCATGCAATTTCAAATGTCATTGCTGGTGTCAAGCTCTGTGTTACATACATACTAATGTGGGAAGTGTTTTCATAAGTTAGCATTTATCAGCTACACTGAGGTTCACCCAACGCTAGGGGAGATGCTTGTGTGTGCAGTCGTTTCCCTATAACTGTGTATACTGTCATACATCTATACGTAAGTGCACTGCTACCCATCACTCCAGAAACTGCATTCTGTGTCTGATTGTGGCAGGAAATAACAGAATTATGTGCAACTATCAGCCGCAATGCCCCACATAACTCAAATCTGCCATCAATAGCAGGCCGATTCACACAAACATTTGGACAGCTTAACACCAGTTCCATGTGCAAATCACGCGCACAATTCACACACAGCCTAGCCTTTCCCAGTTCTTTTCTGTTTCACCATTCTCCCCAGCAATCTTTCACTCTTTCCCTTACAGCCAAGCACATAATTACTCATACTACCATTGTGCATCATGGCAGATTCTGGCTCATGCATAATTCCCTCTGAGTCGTTAAAGCCATGCATGTCAGAATCAGCTGTGGCAGCAAGCAAGTCCTGCACATCTTCAGATGGGTTGGCCATCACAAGTTCCTCCATGAAATAGTCCAGGTTAGGGCGGTACGGAGGTGGGCTGGAAAGGAGGCGAGCATGCAAACGATGCACTGTTAGGGGCATGCACATGCGCAAGCAAATCTGAAATTCTATTCAGGCAGTTTGAGTCCATTTTTCTCGAGAAAATGGTGCTGCAGGAAAAGTGTTTCATTATTAGTAGTACTAGTAGTAGTAGTGTTGTTTTTTCTTTGTCATAAATATGATTCATGCATGCATTCAAATGAAGTCCTCACATCAGTTCTCTTATAATTCAACATGCCATCCACGTTTCAAGCGCATTTTATTATCATACACAAGCCATTTACCAGGGTACAAGTGCCATGCCAGGTTGCAACTACTGATGAGTCATACATAATGCTCCAATGTTGAGCCATACATAACGCTTGGGGATCGGGTTGTGTTGCTTTTTGCATTTATTAAACTTCACCATCAGTAGGTTATCTTGTATAGTCATCTGATGTTGTTTCTCACAAACATTTCACACACAAATTATTTTTCTCAGACAAAGAAAAAATCTCACAAACACTTCAACTGCACAAGCTGTAAAAGGAAACCAAAAACTTTGGTAGAAACATTGTTGTGGGAGACATTTATCACTTTCCTCCCATAAAGTCAACTAAACTGTAGCAAGATCATATTCCAAGGAAACTAACACACAGTGACTAGGTAAAAATGCAAGAATGCATTTCATCTGTAGCCTGACACAGAGACAGGGTCACTACATCATGCTTTAGTAAACCTGCTAATGCATTTATCAGTACTAGCATGCGTTATACACCATGCTATTTAATTTTTACTGTGCTGTTAAAAAAGAAGACAAAAAAAAGAGGAAAAAAGATTAGGAATGAAATGCCAGTTATTTTTCCATTAAGCTGCTTCCTACCTGCAATATTTTAATGGCAACATTGTTTCCACACCACATGCAAGCTTCCTACCTGCGATATTTCAGTGGCGACGTGGTTTCCACACCACATGCAAGCTTCCTACCTGCAATATTTCAGTGGCTTCCTACCTGCGATATTTCAGTAGCTACATTGTTTCCACACCACATGCAAGCTTCCTACCTGCGACATTTCAGTGGCAACATTGTTTCCACACTGCATGCAAGCTTCCTACCTGCGATATTTCAGTGGCTACATTGTTTCCACACTACATGCAAATTTCCTACCTGCGATATTTCAGTGGTGGAGCATCTGGTTTCTCCTCTGGCTCTGGGCTTGGCATGCTTTCTGTTTCTGGGCTGACTGACTGCTGACAGAAAACAATATGTTTAAAGTAAATAGTGAATTTCTCTGATGCGGTTGCCTGAACAGGGAAGGGGGAAGGGGGGAAGGGTGTACTTTCAGTAAAAATATCAGTTGCATCCGCATGAGTACAGTTCAGCAACCTCATAAATTCTTTCTAAATTAGAGAGGAAAATATTTAAAGTGAAATATCCCCCGTGCATATTGTGAAATTTGAATTAAACAAGCAAATTATGCTGATTTGCATAACTGTGCATATTAAATTGTGAAATTTGAACTAAACAAGCAAATTATGCTTCTATTTGCATAACTGTGCATATAAAATCGTGAACTTTGATTTAAACAAGCAAATTATGCTTGTTTGCATAACAGCTTCAAGAAAATCTGCCTCTTGCTTTTCAGCCCGGCTTCACAGGCTCTCAAGTTTCTGACCTTGTTCATGCTGTAAGCTGAAGAGCTGTGCATCTGCTCCAGCTCCTCCTCCTTGTCCTGTTCTTCCTCCTCCAGATCCTCCACCTCTCCCTCGACTGCTGCCTCATGATGCACAGGGGTGAAGGTGGCCGACTGCATGTCCTCCGACTCATACAGCCCTTCGCCTGCTGGAGCTGTGACAGATGATAGGTAATAATAATAACTAAATTCCTTTAGTGTCTGCATATTGAGAAAAAGGGGGTGTATTTCTAAGAGTGTGTCCATGTGTGTGTGTGAATTATTAAGTGAAATTCAATTCTTAGTAGTGCATTAATGTAAATTAAGATCAAATGACAGCTTTAATTTTCTGCTGGGATGAATAAAGTATATTGCTATTGTTCAGTGCATTCCTATCACACAGGTGTGAGGCTCAAAGCACCTCACATAAAACACTGCAACAATACACAGCCTAGAATCAACACGCAAGGGAGAATTAGCGCTCGAAAGACCGTCACGCAAACACTACAACAAAGACCTGAGTCACCTATCCTAACTCTCAACTGGCATGCGAGTAAAGACAAGGTACATAAACACCACCAGAGGTACATCCTCTAATGCACAGATCAACAGCTGTGTTGGTGAAACACTTTCTGGCATGTCAGTGAAGCTGGCTGACTGCAGGTCTCCAGATTCACACAGCACATGCTGAAGTGGGAGCAGAGCAACAATTCTGTCATGGGAGGAATTGCATGCTGGTAAACCAAGCAGCGACAGGGTTGTCACATGCCATCGCCATGATCCAGTAACATTTTTGCCTAGGGTAAAAACACTTCCCCAAAACCCTCATTTTTGCTTCAACCTTAACACAGCTGCGGGAAATAATGAAAACAATGGTAGCTGGATAGGCAAAATTCCATTGCCCAGAACCTTTACAAAAACATGTTTAAGCTTCCATACAATCTGTACATTTCCAAGAAGCTTTGGTGCTCTGAACATGGGAAACTCTGCCTTTAACAACAAGTCTCTTTTAATTAATTTTGACTGTCCAAAGAGTACTGCTCCATACACGTGTTAGTAAGATGCATGTACATATACACACTTTAAGACTACAACTTACCTCCCAGTGTTTCCAAAGCAGCGGCACGAGTGCGCATGCGGATGTGGAAGCGATGCTGGGCCGTGGACAGTTGCAGCAGGTACCGACCCCTAAAAGAAACATTAAAAAAATGATATCACCCTGTTAGTGGCATTACATCACTCAGTTGCTCTTACTGAAATAAGATTGTGATGTTTTTTGAGTATTTAGGCATGCAGGAAAAAACCCCATCTTTCTCTATAATGGTTTTCACATGCTCTACAATGTCCTTTTTGTTGTTCTTGAGGTTCAACTCTCTCCTTTATCCCTTTAAAAAGCCAAGCTTTCCCCTTGGGGAACAATTTACTGCCAAAGCTGCCGTGTGCATATATATAGATAGTACTTCTGTCCTAATCTGTTCAAGGCATTACCAGCCTATTTGTCTGCTCTAAAATGCAAAATGAGTGAAAAACAAAACAGAACGAAAACCCAGCTGGTGGGCCTACACACTATCTCTCCACATACATCAATATTCTTTTTTCTCTGTTCACAACACTTATACCATTCATCTTTTCATCTCACTGCCACCATCAGCATACCCACATTTTCACAAACAATGTTTATTTAAAATGCCAGCATTACCTCCTCATGTCATTCACCCAATCCTCATTTCCCTGTATAAACCATTCAACACATAACTGCTTGAACATGACTCTGCGTTCACTGACTTGCGGTAGCTGTTTGTGAAGAAGTTGAGCTTGGGCGGCTTTCCCTTGGCGTGAGCTGCTGGGTCTATTTTAGGCTGCACAGAGAAGCGACGCTTGTTGAAGGAGATCTTCATGATGGCAGGCCAGGGCAGGGCGCGGGTGACGGTGCGGTGGGGTCCGCTCTGCTCTGCGATCAGCAGGCTGGTCTGTGTCAGGCCCACCCACACCAGGTTGCTGGTGTCGTTCTTCGCCTGCAGGAACAGAATTGCAACAACAGTCAAATCATTTCAAACTGCAGAATAATGATGGCACCCCTAAGGCAAAGTGGCTGGAACCAAGGAACCAAACTGAAGATGCAAACAATGTAGAAATCTGCAAATATTTTTATTTGCTTTCTTCATTATTTGTTCTATCAATAATCAGACCAAAACAATTTGAATTTGAATTGAAGCTTCTCAGGGTGCAGCCAGGTCTTGGTTGGCTTTTGACCACTGAAGAGTAAAAAGGGGTTGGCGGCTTGGGACATATTTGATACTTTAGCCACACGTGTTGGCCTTGTTCATGTCATCACTGATATAGACTGCTGAGCACAAAATGGCAGCACTCATGGTCATGTTTTCACAACTTTTAAACATCAATTTCTAACAAACAGAACAGGAAATCAAATGAAAACTCTGTCCCCCCCCCCCCCCCCCCCCCCCACTCCATTCCTATCAAATCGATGGGGTCTGTGATGCTTCTTCAACTCAGCACCCATCTAAGATGCTTAATAATGCTATTAGGTTTGGGGGTACAATGTCAAGGCAATCCACCCTGTAGTTCTCAATTCTGACGTAGGAAAAGTGCACCTGAGTAAGATGGCACATTCAACTGGGAATGTTAGCCATGAGAATGGGTCATTGGTTTTTGACACCCAGTCAGTTGTGTAGGCCACCAGTCACAGAACAGGAACTAGGTTTAGCTCCTGGAAGGTTGAACTAGGCATGGGCTTGAGGCTGGTCAAGTACATCAACTTTTTTTTGAGGCTGTGCGATTCTAAAACTGCAGGCTCTTACCCTCATCAGCTTGTAGAAGTGAATGCCGTACTCTGGAAGTGACTGGACCATCTGGAAAAAAATAATCAAAAGAAAATCATAGATAAGGCCCACACACAAAACTGCAGTGTACCAAAAAGCACTCTTTAATTCATGACAATCTTCAATCAAGCACTAACACCTCATGCTGCCATAACTTGATCAATTGTTTGTAATGCAGGTGAAACTGTGATAGTATCTCAGTCACATCTGCCAGTCAGTGATCAGTGTCTCACTCTTGCATACCTAAATGAAATTTATTTCACAGGAACCTACCACATGAATTGTAGTTTACACCTGCCTACCTCAATATTCACTGCATTTCACCAACCTCTATCTCTATGAAAGGTACCTCAGGGGAGCCTGCCTCAGTGAATCATATCTCACAGATGCCTTCCTCAAAGAAGAGTACCTCACAGAAGACCAGCATGAAGAATTGTATTTCACAGATTCCTACCTCAAAGAACAGAACCTCACAGATGACTAAGCTGAAGAACTGTATGTCACAGATTCCTACCTCAAAGAACAGAACCTCACAGATGACTAAGCTGAAGAACTGTATGTCACAGATTCCTACCTCAAAGAACAGAACCTCACAGATGACTAACCTGAAGAACAGTAGCTCACAGATGCCCAACTCAAAGGACAGCACTTCACAGAAAACTAACCTGAAGAACTGTATCTTACAGAGTCTTGCCTTAACAATCTGCATCTCTGATACCCACCCCAAAGAACAGCACATCACAGAAGCCGTCCACGTTAAACTGTGCTTGGTGAACTGTATCTTACAGATGCCCACCTCAAGGAACAGCACCTACCAGAAGCCTACCTTGATGACCTGTATCTCACAGATGCCCACCTGAAGGAATGCCCTTTAACAGAAACCTGCCTTGACGGACTGCACTTTACAGAAAGCTACGTTGACGATCCACACCTCGCAAAGGTCTATGTCGGTGAGTTGCACCCCACAGGAATCCTACCTTGATGAACTGTATCTCACAAGTGCCCCCATCTTGGAAGCCTGCCTTGATGGACTGCACCGTACAGAAAGCTATCTTGACGATCTGCATCTCGCAGAGGTCTGCCTCAGTGAGTTGCACCTCACAAGAGTCCTACCTTGATGAACTGTATCTCGCACTGGGATGGCGCCAGACCCAAGGCATCTCGGTGAGCCTCCAGGGCCCGGTCGTGCACGTAGCCCATCCCCAGCCGCCTCGCCACTCGCGCTGGCAAGTACTGCTCCGGCACAAAGTAGTTCTTCCCCATGGTGCGTCGGCTGTAGTCCCCAAACTCTGCGTGCAGGGCCAGGCCGCTGAGGGACAGGAGCCGCTGGTCGTCGGCCATGCAGCGCTCCTCCAGGATGTCACGACGCAGCTGCAGGTACAGCAGGTGCTGGCTGCTCACGTGCCTGGGAAACAACAGCACACAGAACCCATAGTAAAAGTTGGTTCCTTTTCTAGAGTGCGTGTGTGAGCATGCATGCATGTGTGTGTGTGTGTGGTTGGGGGGGGGGGGGGAGAGGGTGGTATGGAGGTATGTAATAATGACTGGTTTCTTTCAGGGTATTCATTTAGTGCATAGTGGCACATCCAAATTGTAATGCTGCACCACTTAAACTGTGTATGATGGATGTTCTCGCTCTGTGTGTGTGTGTGTGTGTACTTAAACTGTGTATGATGGATGTTCTCAAAGTGTGTGTGTGTGTGTGTGTGTGTGTGTGTGCATGTGCATGTATGCGTGCATGCAATCTGCCAAGTTTGTTCATTTCTAATACTATTAATACCTCTAAACAACTAGTTTGCTCAATTCTGAAAATTATTTAAACAATTTAAATATCATCAATTAACTGCCATATAATCATTGTTTCTACAAATATTTGTTTATATATTACCCCAAAAACATGTGTAACAAGAAGACATACAAAAAACAAACAAAAATACAGTACAACAAACATCCAGAGTTAATTTAGAGAGGAAAAAAAATGATCTAAACAGACAGTGAATGCCTGTGAGGGGGAACTGGGGGGAAGGGGAGAGGGCAGCTTGCATAAAATGTCGTCACTTGCATTAGCCTCAACACAACAGAAAAAACACACACCCAACAATGTCAACAGTAGCAATATAAAAAACGGCCACTATGGCTGTCCCCAAAGCCATCTTCCTGGCTGTACCAACCCAACGACATACCTGAAATCAGCCAGGGAATCAGGGTAGAACTTGACCCTGAGGTACAAGGTGAAGGTCACAGGTGGCATGTGACCTTTGGCCCCTTCCCGCCATCCCTCTGGTGACATCTTGTGGAGTTTGGTGTCAGCATCCAGGAAGAAATGCTCCCCCTCTGCAACCACAAATTCATAACATAAATGATGTCACACAAGTCATTATTTATTATGATATAATTTACCTGCTGCAACTGTAGCAAATCACAGATACCCCCAGCAATGGCAGCATCTGTGATTAGCTACAATTGCAGCAGACTGCCATTTATTAAACAAGACATGATAACAATCTGTTCTCCTTGCCGGGCGTATGTATGGTTACAGTATAGGTGGAACCCTGGATGAGAGACCACCCTGATGAAAAACCACCACAATAAAAGAGCACCCTAATGAGAGAAGAGCACCCTGATAAAAGACTATCCCGATGAGAGACAACCCTGATGAAAGACCACCCTGATGAGAGACCACCCTGATGACAGACCACCCTTGGAAAAGACCATACTGATGAGAAAGCACCCTGATGAGAGATCACTGATGAAAGACTGCTCTGATGAAAGACAATCCTGATGAGAGACCACCTGGGGAAAAGACCACCCTGATGAAAGACTGCCAAGATAAGAGACCTCCCCGAAGACAGACTGCCCTGATAGAAGACAACTGTGGTAAGAGACCACCCCTCTTTTAAAACCGCTTTAACAGAAACCTTTCCTTTCCATGTCCATAAACCCATGACCAAGGACCACCCCTCTTTTTAAGACCAGTCTTTTACTTGAGTTTTAGAGGGGTCCTGAAAGAGGGCTTCCACTGTACTCTAAAAATGTCATCCTGATATCGCCATACTTCTAACACGCCCTACCTAATTAATGCAGCCATTAACCTAAGTAGGGAGCTGTTCTGTGGGGGTTGACTACAGTATAACAAACAGACTTTGCCCAGTCAAAGCTGCCCGGCTCATGGAAAAAAATCAGCTCCAAGGTCGAATTAGAGCTGCTGTCTCCACAGCTGCTTCTATGATTCTTACCGCAGACATAGGTCAGGCCAAAGAAGAAGAAATCATCAAGAGCAGTGTGTGTCACAATGGCATCAAAGAGTTGCCTCCCTGTCATGCATGGGTCGACGATCACTTCAAACTTCTGGCCGGTCAGATGTACGATGATGACACGGCGTGCCAGGGCTGGGTTTTTGACGCTCTGGATAAAATACAAACACATGCACATTAGGGTACCAAGTGCAATTGTAGAATTGGTCAACCTTCTGTAACTTCAGTAAATTTAGACCTATGCAAAATTAAAAAAATTAAATCAGTCAATTAAAAAATAAAATATTCCAACCAAAAACATTAACTGCCATACATCTACAAAAACATCAGATGACTCCTCCCCCCTCTGCCCACCAAACACACACAATAAATGTAGTCAATAGATGGTAAGCAAGAGTGTTTATTAAAGAGCAGATTATAACAGTCTCAGAAATGTTGCCATTTTACTTGTAGGCAAGGAAGCAGAGGAAAAAATACAGCAAAGGGGGAGTGGGGGGGGGGGGGGGGGGGGGGGGGGGGGGGGAGGGGAAGAAAAAGGAGGGTACACACCTCTCCCTGTAGTGGCAGCGAGATTCTGACCATGGGTCGACCAGCTCTGTACACAAACTCTGGTCCATAGAATTCCTGCAAAACAACGCGGTAATCAAGGACAAATTCTGAATGGAGTAAGTAAGTAAGTAATTTGGCGTTTTACCCCCAGTTCTGAATGGAGGTGGAGCTTTAATTTACAGGGACCTGAAAAACAGTCTGTAAACCTGTACCATCATCTATAAGTTGTAAGGATACTTTTGACTTTTCTGACCCAAAATTTGGACATCTAAAAAAATATAAAAGAGTAAGTTCAAAATGAACTTCAAATCATTTTTTTCCCAGTTGCCTTTTTAATGCAGTCCGACTGACAGACCCTCTCAGAACTCAAACTTGCAGGCAGTTTCCAAAAGATTTTCAGTACTGTTTAAATTATATCTCTATTTTAACACCATTAAAGAGGAACTGAACTGAAGAAGCATCATGCGCCCTTTTGATAGGATTCTGAACATTAAAAAAACAAAAAATAGACAGCCGTTTTTTATTTTACCTAACTTCTTGTCAAAACATTTGGAAGTGGTGAAAACACAACCATGAGTGCTGTCTGTATCAGTGACAGCATGAACAATGTCAGCGGGTATGGCCAAAACATCACGCTACGTCACGAGCCAACCTTTTTCTGCTTTTCATTGGTGAAGACCAAACCAACATTGCTGTGCTCTGAGGTGGTCAAATTTTAAGCCCAAAACAAAACAAAAAAGCACTTCTGATGTATTTATCCACAGCGACAGAACCACCAAATGAAGCATGTGGGTGAAAACATTTGCACATTTTCCAGGTTTTCAAGCAGACTTGTGTCTTTGCTTCAGTTCCGCTTTAATCCACCCCCCCTCAGATCATACCTGTTAATCTTCCCTCCCAGATCATCCCCCCTCCCCCTGATTGTACATTTTGCTCCCCTTTAATCCCCCCCCCCCCCGACCGTACCCTTTAACCCCTCACCCCACCCCCGACTGTACCCCTGGAGGCATGTTCAGATCCAGATCGTACCCTTTAACCCCTCACCCCACCCCCGATTGTACCCCTGGAGGCATGTTCAGATCCCCTTTAACCTTCCCCCCAGACCATACCCTTTAACCTTCCCCCCAATCATACCCTTGGAGGCATGGTGTCCGGGGTGGGCGTCAGGTCCCTGGAGCCAAACTGACACATGTTCTGCAGCTGCTGCTCCTGGGGCTCAACCTGCAGCTCCTGCGGTGGAGGTGGACGTTCTGCCACCTTCTGCTGCTGCTGTTCTTGGGGTGCGTCGTCATCTTCACGCTGGCGTTTCAGCCGAGACGAGGCCACCACGGGAGGTTGCTTAGGTTCTTCGGGTGATGAATGGTTTGGTCTGGGCAAAGAAACATCCCGGAAGCTGTCATTTCATCGCACTGCCCCATAAGGCTAGAACATGACTTGTGTACACAATGTCCGCATTCCGTTCCAATGTCCGAGTCACTGACAGATATATACTGCATGTGAGACAACAAAGTGGCCTTGTAGTTAGTTTTATGGACTATTATGGACTGATGCTTGTCATAGAACTGGCCTAATGCAGAGAACTACTCAGCAGTTAGCTGGTTCTTGGATTTTTTTTACATCCTGTCAACCACATTGATTTACCTTGGGATGAACCACACATGCATAGTTACTCTACATCAGTTCAAACGCAAGTCACCAAACAACTAAGCAGCAATGTCAGAGTAATCACTGACCTATGAAGTCACTAGTCACCCCAGACTAGAAACCCCAGCCAATCCAACAACAAGATTTGTTTCAATAAACATCACTCTCTCTAGAAATGATGATGTCTTACCGATTTGAATGAGGTTGTGAGGCCTCATTTACAAGGAAGGAGAGCTCACTGCTGAGGAGACTGCTACGATCATGTTCGTCTTCATGTGTCACTGATGGTGTTGCATGGGCGTTGAGTCCTGCCAGCTCAGGCATGTAGCTCCCTGGACATAGCAAGTGACAGCTGATAAAAAAAAAAAAGGACACTGATGAGGTGGAACAGGGTGATAAACCCCTTCCCCCTGACATGGCCAGCCATTCTGTCTCAACCATATAATCCATTCTGGGCACAATAAAATGATAACTGAATTGTAAAAACTACAACCTGTGCATAAGACACCATCATAAAAATTCTACAGCGAAAGCTTGGTTAGTGAGTGATTGGATTTTGATGTCCTGTCAACCCCACAAGGTCACCTCAGGACAAACAGTAAAAGACGACAGCAGGGTATTTAAAAGGTCTGTATGTAATACAGGATACCACTTTTCATCTGTGTTTTATTTCACAACCCTCTCTTCTCCCACTCCATCCCTTCTTGTTGTACAGTGCAGCCCCTGGTCTAATCACAATAAGAGACCACATTATTTAAGCCCCCCTTTCTTTATATTTTTGTGCGAAACCATCCCAGACCTTGTTTTAAGCTGCCTTTTTTAAATTACAGGGTGGTCTGAAAGGACAGATTTTGTTTAGTTTTTTTGTAAGCAAAGTGGCACTCCTGATAAAAGACCATATTTTTTTCTCTCTAAAACTTACCCATTACATTTAATATAAAATATTAAACCCTGACAAAGGGTTTTTCAATTTCATGACCACTTTAGCTAAATTTTTAGGGTCATCTCAAAAGAGGCATTCTGCTGCATTTGAAAAGAAAGGCAAAGTCCAAGCAATACTCCTTGCTTGCTTTCTCACAGGTCATATTACAGTGGGGAGAGAAGACATCACAGAAAAATGTATTTCGTACAAAAAACACCTGAGCAGTGCCCCTCACCCAGAGAGTAGGACATCAAGGAAGCCATGGAACGGGCGTCAGTCATGTAGTCCATCATGTCGCCCCTCCACATCCCTGAGGGCGGGGGCATCAGGTGAGGCGCAGACATCCTCCCTCCGTACCCCACCCCGCCGGAGTCAGCCTGCTCCCCGGCCTGCGCAGCCTTCAGTCGCCGCTGCCGCTCCTTCAGCTGCAGGTATTTCTCGTAGGCAGGGCTCCCCATGCGTAGACCCAGCAAGCCTGGGATGGGGGTCATGGCTCGGTAGGCTGGGGCCGTGCGGTACAGCGAGGCTCGATCCTCGTTGGATGTGGCAAATGATGTGTTGAGGTCTTGGGATGAAGCGGGGCCTCTGCCTGGAAGTTGGTTGGTGGCGGCGGTGGTGGTTGAAATGTGGGAGGCTGCTGCTGGTGTTGTTAGTGACGATGGTGGCGGTGATGGCGGTGACACGTGACTGTGAGAGTTGGTGGTGTCGGGGGTGATGGCAGCAGTGTCCACGTTTTCACTCTGGTCTTCATTAACCTTTTCTGATGGAGCGGTGTTAAAGCCGGAGTCTCCAGTACCTATGAAGTGAAAATATTTATCATGGCTACTCAGCAAAATGAAACAGATTTATATAATCAAAGAAAAGCAGAAATAAACTCTGTTGAAAATGAGGGCAATGCGTAAATAGCCCCCTTTTTTTTACAAGTGATGGACAGAAATTGGCAGCTGTTACATCCAAATTGGTTACCATAAGTAAACAGTAGCACCTTTTTACAACAAACAGGCTTTGATAACGATACTGACGGAAAAATTCATTTTGCAGTCATACTCAAGAGAGAAATAATCAATCCCCTAAAATAAACCTCAACAGGTTTATTAATTTTTATTCTACCACTCCTTCTTAAACACACGCACACACACACATACACAAACAAATAAACACAGAAAAACACCCAAATCAACAAAAGCAGTTAATTAGGACTTGAAAGACGTCACATGGACACAACGATGGTGACCTGAATCGCTTATGGTATGCTTCACCTAGCATGAGGCAACTGAAACTCTGCCAGTGGTACATCCTGAAAACACAAAACAGTAAAACAAAAACAAAAGCAGCCAGACAAGGACAGCAACACAGCACACCCACTCTCACATGTAAATCCCAAATCTGATTCTCACCTCTGCTGCGACTGCGTGAACGAGATCGTGAGCGAGTGGGTGATGGTGACTGTGAAGACATGCTGCTGTGTCGATGATGATAAAGATGATGGGGGTGACGAGGGCGGCGGCGTGAGCGCAGCGTCAGTGTGCTCTGCCGACTGCTGTCACTGCTGTGCTGTCCAGTCTGAAGGCAGAAAAAAGTATTCACAGCATCATGCCGTTTCGTTTCTGTGTGACTGAACAAAAATGATGTAGAGCGCCAAGCAAGGGAAAAGTGACAAAGTATCCAGAATGCATAAACCCAATGGACCTAACAATAAGAGCACCAAAGAAGGGAAAAGTGAAGAAATATCCAGAATGCATAAACCCAACGGACCTAACAATACAAACACTAAGGAGACAGTCTCAGTGCACAGTGAATCACAGAACAAGTAAGTAACTTGGGTGTTTTACGCCCACTCACTGTGCACCCAGACTGTCTCCTCCTGCAAGTCAGATGAGTGCTTTGATCAAACTGCAACACCACCAGCACCTGACCAACGGAACCTAGAACGGTGGTGCAGTCAGACACTGGCCTGTGCTATGCAATGATTTGCTGGAACTGCAGCAACACCAGTACCTGATCAATGGATCTAAGAACAGAGATGCACAGGCAGAAGATAATGTGTACGTAGTGTACAGTGATCTGATAAAACTGTGAAAACACCAGTATTTGATCAATGGATGTGAGAACAGAGATGCACCACTGGGAATGGTCTGTGCAATATTGTGACCTGATCAAACTGTAACACCACTATCAATACCTGATCAATGGATCCCAGAACAGAGACGTACAGGCGGGAGATGGTCTGGGCATACGGTGGTTTGTCGGGGTGTTGCCGGGTGTGTAGATCACAGGCCTGTGAATAAAAGCAAACATTAACACCAGATAATCATCAATCCAGAGCACCCTGGTTATGAAAGTTTCTGTTTCTGTAGAATATGTTGCTAGCATCCAGGAATATGCATGGTCGACAATCTTTAGAACAAAACCAGTCATATTTTTACCTGCCTTCAACACCTCTACTTATGTTTCAGGTGTTACAACTATATTATGTGTTCAAAATCTGTATATTTTGCTCAAGATGAGCTGTTGTTTGAGCAAATTCAATATGATTAAGACAAGCACTCCAAGTTGGGTGCGTCATTTCTTTGTCTGAAATTAATCATTTCTGCTGATATGCTGACTGTGTCAGTCAAAGTGATCAGTTCCAAAATACCCGATACTTGTCACCTCATTTTACACTATTGCTAGCAGGAGACATCCCCTTTCAATAAGAGGAATGATGCAGAGTTACATATATTATACTGACTGCACTACACATGAGAGAATGTGAGATGCTGAACCTGGTTCTGAATGTTACACCTCATTAATATTAAGTGTACCTGTTCTACTATAGCTAGTTAATATCTTAGATGCACCATGATTTTTGTTTTGTTTGGGTAATGTTAATTTATAGAGTGCACAACAACAACAAAATCCACATTTACCAAACATGCCCACACTAAACAGCACCTCACATTCTTTCAGCTTTTAGATTGGGGAGAGGGGGGTGGGGGTTTGCAGTCAAATGTGACAAATTTTCCAGGTTACAGTAAAGAAGGTATTCAGACTGAAAGCCTTACCTCCAAAATGGGCCTGAGGCCAATGCGCACAGCGGGGTTGTCCTCGCACATTGCCTCTAACAAGGAATCAAGGTGATGACTAACACTAACATACTGCAAAACAAAACACAGAGAATGTTAAAGTAAATACCCTTAGGTGATGACTAACACTAACATACTGCAAAACAAAACACAGAGAACAATAAACACCTGTAGGTGATGACTAACACTAACATACAGCAAAACAAACACAGAGGACATTAAAGTAAACACCATTTCAAAATTCCCTTCATCAAGTGAAAGAAAGAATATATATATGCACCAAATAAGGCTAGGGAAAGAAAACTGAGAAAAAACATAATAATGGATACACTGAGAAAGGGTACAAACTTTTATATAAAAACTAAAGGAAAAAGAAGAAGAAAAAAACCCATACCAATGGAATATAATGCAGAAAATGGGCACAAACCTTAATCTAAAAACTGTAAGAGAAAACGCAACAACAAAAAACAAAACAAAAGTAAAAAGATACATTATGAACAATTTTGTAACTGAAAAGCAACTAGCATTTGATTAGCAATTAAAATTCAAAGAAATCACAAATGACAGTGGAACCCTGATGGAAGACTACCTTGAGGTGTGACCACCCCTCTTTCTTAAGACCACTTTCTTCCTTCATGCTTCCATACACATGAACACCTGACCAAATACCAACCCCCACCCCACCCCCTGCTCCCTTCCAATTACCTTGGTTCTTTAAAAAAAAAAAAAAAAAATTAAGGGTGCTTTTACAAGGGGTTCCTATGGATTAAAAAAAAGGACATAGACCACATCCTTACCTCATTTCTACGTAAACCATACTCTGTTGCTACTTGAAGTGTTTTCCCCAGGGTGTAGAGAAACATCTGCAACAGCAGTTGAAGAAAATGTAAAGACAGTTCTACAACACCTGTAACTGAAGTGCAGTGAGTTTGTGTAGATCAGAGGACAGTGCTGTATTTACAAGCATCAGTAATAATTAATGTTACAAGTTCTTGCTTGGTAATTCCGGTATCATTCTCACAAAGTCATGATTCAGTGAGTCATTTGACAAAATGCTGACATGGTGAACGGAAGGGAACAGATGAGTTAATCCAAATCAGATTTATACAATGCCCCTTGGGGAGTGCATGTATACAATACAGGAATAAACAAATTCATGTCGACTTGTTTTGGGTCGTTATTTTTACACAACACTGTCGTTATGCCCAAGTGCGACTTCAAATGTTTCTATCAGACTGAATCTCATTATCTGGCCACAGTTGCAATTTACATTCAAAGGAAAATTGTTATCTCAAATCCCACAATACTGAGTTGTAAATTTATACAGCATGTCAGCTTGTCTAGATCACAGTGACTTCAACCAGTTCAACATTGCCACAGGCCCATGAATGCAGTCATTTCCTTCTCACCTTCTCAATGGCAGTGTCTGACAGAGCATGTGCACTGTCGTTGCAGTGTTCAGGTGCCATGAAGTCAGTGCCATGCCAAGTGCTGTCACCAGGTGTCAAGGTCACCTGGCCATCCCGACTCACTGTCAGTGTAGCTGGGCTGATTGCGAAAGGGGTGTCATCCTTGCATCCAGATGCACCTGTTCATGTAGCAGACAGATGCAAGGTAAAAGTAGTGAATAAAATAGCCAACCAGAAGATTTTTCTTTTCATATTATCTCTCTGTGAACTACTCATGATTGTGAAGTACTAGACTACTTACCTAATTAATGATTAATGTAAAAAAGAAAGAGAAAAAGAAAAAAAATCCAGTACACAATACAACATAAATGAAGACACATAATCAGAAAATATCAAATACAAATTCACAGTGTTTTCATTTTATAACGGCTATGCCTGTGGGATGGACCCTATATTCAGTCATTGTTTTTCCCCATGAAGTCTTGAGAACTACAGTGACTTATTTGACAGGTTGCAATATGAGTCAGTTCTTGAACAGGAACATTCCAGCAACTGTGCATGGTCTCCTCAGGTCAAATGAATAAAAAACCTGGCACACAGTTCCAGACACAACCCAGTCAACAGCAAACACAACCCAGTCAAACCAGGCATGAGGCAGTAATACACATAAATATGTATATCCCACATTTCACACTCACAGCATATTACAACTGTCAACTGGCCACTACTACTTGAAGCAGAATTAGAAATCCTCTGATAAAATTCTAACATCTGATTGAACTTTAAGAACATCAAAATTCAGGAAAACCATTCTACCAGTACCATTGTTGAAAAATATACACATGAATATGCATGACAATAAACTATTCGTCAACATAGCTAGCCTGGAAAAAAGAATTCTCAGGCCCAAACCAAACGGTGGCTCAGACTTCAAAGACAGGCACAAAACTGGTACACGACAGTCAAATTTATTTATAATTATTTATACATGGCTTGTATTTGTTGTGTACTGTTTGTTAATGCATGTCATGAACTGAACATCACCAAGACAAATACCTGCGCAGATTTTAATGCCACTGAAAAATAAATATCCTTGTATAACTGAAATTTGTATCCTTGTATTGATCACCTCTGTTTGGGTGCTGCCTGTTGTCATTTCCCTAACGCCCCTGGTCATATCAAGGCAGTCAGTAATGATATTAATAATATTAAATTAATAACAATAAATGCATTTCTAATGTCCCAGATCCCTCTGTGACACATGTGTGAGGTTCAAAGTGCTATACATGAATAATTATAACAGCACGAATGTACTGTCTTTGGTGATCAATACTGGGGTATGTGAAATTGTGCTTTTGTATGTAATAATGTATTGATCATGTAATTCACTTTGTCATGAAAATTAAATTTAAGTCTTTTGTTTGTTTGCTATTTAGTTGCTTTAACAATTGCTGGTGAGAGTGGCCACTTTGTTTCTAAACTGACCCAGGGAATAGATTTATTAATTACCATAAAATCTAAGTCTAAAGTCTAAAATAGATTTATTAATTACCATAAAATCTAAGTTGTAATAACTACCTCCAAATAAGGGCTCTTGCTGCAGCTTTTCTGTCATCACCAGGAACTATATCAATATGTATACATTGTGTGTGTGTGTGTGTGTGTGTGTGTGAGTGTATTATTCTGAGGCTGGTGTATTCCTGGCAATGCACAGAGCTCTACAGGCAACAAATCAATTAGATACTGAACACTTACATAATAAAAATTAAAAAAACACAAAAAAACACAGGCACATGCAGAAGTTACATCTGGCAACTTTGTAAGGCATAGTATAATGCTATAAAAAAAAAAAGTAGCACAATATATAACTTAACATTATTACCAGACATCATCTGCCTGTGCTGAGATAGTATCAATGTGACAGTACTGAGTAGCACTTAAGATGACATTTTTATCTGCACCATAAATTAGTTCAAAGCACTCCTCTCTATATTACTAGGTCAATCTCCCATAATAACATACTCAAACCATACATTCACTATAACACAGAATCAATGCTCCAGTTTGTCAGTCCATTTACATGTGTCCAATTCATTTCAAAAAAGAATAATTTGGTTAACTATAAATTTTATAATTATTTATAGTGAGTACTTGTTTACCAAAATACAGCATTCTCCTTCTTGTGTCTTACTGAACTGACACACACTGAGACAGACATACAAACTGAAAGATGGACACTGAGACAGACACTATCAATTTAGCTGGTTACTGCTGGGATTTTAAAAGCCCATCACTTAAGCCTTTAAGTTTAAGGACAAAAACAGAGAGTTTGTATATTATATATATATATATATATATATGTAATACAACATTGCTGCATGACTAAATTTCCACCATTCACATTCAATCAATGGGGTTGGAGAGATGTTAAACCTGGCTGGGCTCAGACCACCGCAGGTGTTGTGGACACACCTGGGAAAGCAACAGCTGGACCAACATCACAGAATGTTTACTCCTGCCTCTACAACTGTACAAAACTACAAACCCACAGCATTGTGCTTCTGAATAAACATGTGTGTACACAGGCAACACAACACCTGTTACTAGTGTCAGTGTACTACTACCCTACCAGTTTATGACTTGATGGGAAATTACGATACTCTCCGACCCAAAATGAATTTCTCTCTTCTTTACAAAATAGCATGCTTTTGTTTTTGTTTTTATTGTAATTGTGTGTGTGTACGTGTGTGGTATGTATTCTACATGCATGTATGTATGTATGTATGCGTGCGCATGTGAGTGTATAGCTATGCTGTTGTAAAGCAATTGTTCAAGGTCATGGAAGTGGTGTTTCTGTTACAATTATAAATATTTAAATTATGCAACACTGTATCTTCCTGAAAATGAAACAGTTCCACTTACTGTTAATAAATACATGTATAATATACAGTGAACGATTTACATCTGTCACATTTATCTAGTCTGAATCAGTGAATCACTGAATGCCCCCACATACTGCAACATCAGTTCAGTCCAACTCAAATCAGATGAAGGAGGTTTCTGTGAATTCTACAGCCTAGATCAGTAGATGTAGTTTATAGTTCTCAGACTGAGGTTCTCCTAGTTCTACTGTTGCCCTGGAACATTAATCAACACAAAGGCCAACATCACTCTAATGTTGCTGTTTGATCTTGTACACTGAGTGAGACTGTAGTACTAAGTTAAGCATTACACAATCGTAAACATCTTGTAATGAGATGTTGAGTAATGACTGAACACTCAAACAGGAGCACAGGAGGAAGAGTACTTTCCAAAGATGAACTCAAAGGTTAAGAAGCTTTCACAAAAATACCAATGCAAAGAGGGAGGGAAAGCCCATTTTGTATAATAAACAAAGCCTTGTTATTATGCTAACGATTATATCAAGATAAATTCTGCAATGTTGATATCAAATAAAAAACTGTCACTGTCAAGTGTCAGTCTGATTTTTTACACAGTGGATATTACTGTATCATCAGTGTATGCAAGCACACACACACACAACTAATGGGCTAAGCAGTCCTCTAAACTGATTTTTTTCTTTAATTCAGTTGCTGCAAGAATTTCTCCATACCAAAAGCTACAATTACAAAAATAAACAAAGGGAGAAAATTACACCCCATACACCCTACCCCATCTGAACATTTCTAAACAATAATTCACCAGCATTCATGACATTCATTACACTCACAGCTGTTAAGCTAGACATGTGCCTCATTAACTTCTGCTGATTGTTGCAGGTACCATAACCAGCCGAGCACTTACCCTTAATGAAGAAATCCTGTATCGCTGCAGCACTTTGACAGAGTAAGGCCCATACCTCACTCTCTCTCAGAGGCCCCCCACGAACCTCCAGAACGTCAGAAATGCTCACAGCTATTGGCACACTTGGCATTTTGGCGCTTTAAGTAGTTCAGCTGAAGAAAGAGAAATTTGATTTTATCATCAGGCCTGTAGTGTTAGACATATTTTGAAGTACCACACTTAACAGTTCTAGAGAACAGAAATTAGAATACAATTTATAGAGGACAGAAATTATAATATAATTTATATTCATAATAGTTAATACACCAATTAATGAAAACAAGGATCCTCTGCTACCTTGCCATCACTTTCAGTCTCACTCTATTACTAGTATTAGTATTTAGTATTTATTCCATCTCTATTAGTATTACTACTATACTAGATTAGTACTACTACTAGTCTATTACCCTAGGAAAATAATAGTGAATCTGTTTGGGAGAGACTCTGCTATGGTGAAAAGTCTGCTTAATAATAGTTAATTTAATATTTAAGCAGTAATTATCTGTTGTATCCCTACTATTTTCTGATAAAAAAAATTCTTTTATATTTAAAGTGCAACAAACTTTTGTTGAGAAGATTAATTCATGTGATGGTTCCTTAGGAAAAGGAAAAAAAGGAAAAAGAATTACTGCTGATATAATTAAATGCTGAAAAAAACCTTTGAAACCTTCAGAAAACAGCAGAGCAGCACTGCTGTAATCATTTAAATTTAACAGTAAAAAAGAGAAAAGAAAGAGAGGAAGAAGAAAGGGGGTAGGATAGACTATTCCAAGTTAGTAGTTACAATACCACTACCATTACCAACAGTATGATTGTACTGGTGCCAAGCACCATTGTGGAGAAAAAAAGAAGAAAGAAAAAAGAAGAGCGAAGCAAATTATGGCAAGTAACTCATCATCTAAAATAATTTTACAAACCATGAGGGTTGGTGAAAATAAAACTTAACTTCATTTCAAGTAGTGTTAAGTGACTGGACAAATGAAGTGTGAAAAAACTGCACAGTAATAATACTAAAACTTAAGTTTATTTCAAGCAGTGTTACATGACTGTACAAATGAAGTGTGAAGAAAATGTACTGTAATAATACTCATAAACAAGCAATGGCCAATGCAATTATTGCAGGCAACAATGATCATGAAAATTAGCAGTTCAAAAGAAGTGTGTGTGTGTGTGTGTCTGTGTGCGCGCGCGCATGTGTGTGTATACAGCACTAACTAAAAGTAAAGTGGATTAATTTAGCCTTCCTGCTCTCCTCTCAGGCTGAGAGTGAGATGCCCCCACTACCCACCCTGCAGTGGGTATGAATCACCCAGAATAGGAGCAGCTTGGCTGCAGACAGGAGCAGCTAGCTGGCACAGTGCCAGACATATCAGAACCAGTCCCACTGGCAGAGAATGTTTCACCCATGTACTGAGCATGAGGCAGTACAGAGGTCAGCAAGACTTACTGCTTCCATCTGTTTCATTTCACTTTCTACTAGACTTCATGCAGCTGGTTTGTGGGGAGTTCTAATGTTGTGCAGCTTCTTGAGAGGCCTTTCAAGCTCTGGCAGTGAACCAAAATTAGACTGGGGAATGGTCCCAACTGGTTAAAGGCAATCTCTTTGTCTCTGAAGTTTCCCCCAGTACTTGTGCAATAATTATAGGCAGTGTGTGTGTGTGTGCATGTTGTGTGATTATAAATATAATTAACAACAGATGCTTACAAGTATAAAATTTGTAAACACTATATTCTTTTTCTGTTATTTTGTTAGTTATTTTAACAAAGATTATGATTGTTTTGTTGATAACGTTAAGAATACTGAATAAGCTGAACAACATCACTTCTTCAATTCTTCAGCCAAAAATCTACATTTTGAACTCAGTTTTGAAACTTATGTTTTCTGTACTCTTATAAAAAAATTGAAAATGATCTAATCGTCAGAATGGGGGTGTGGCACCCATCTTTTAGTTTCAAATAAACTTTTTTTTTCTCCCCAGTTTGTGCAGTTTTAAGTGAAAAACATCAAACAGTATTGTTCCAGAGTTCTGTGAGCATGGATACTGGCTTTTTACTGCACATTCCGTTTTACTACAGGACTGTCTGTTGACGAAACAAACAAGTTCATGAATCCGATCATGGCACGAAAAAAAGGCGCCTACTGACAGGATGAATCACAGCGTTTGTTTTGGGCGGGAGCAAAATTACCGTTACACAGCATGGGTCAAAGCACCGATAATCGGCTAGCCTAGCACTGAAATAGCGAACCGTCTGCGACTGGCAGTAAAACTCGGCAACAGGCAGACAGCAGAACTAACTTGTGCGCAGTATTTCAAGGATAAAATACAGGTTAATAAGGATCAAAGGCATTCAAGACACTTTAAACGGAAAAGCAAAAATCCACTATGTGCAGAAAAGTATTTGCAAATACTCACGTGTCCGTTTTGGACAGCAGGAACACTTGATTTCGAAAATTCTTCAGTAGTTCTCAGAAGAGTTGCATGTTTGGACCGCCATCTCACCCTGGGTACACTAAATATAACTATCGCGTTGATTGGTCAAGTTCTTTCACACAGAACAACTCTTTCCATCTTGTCGACACCTGCAGTTTGCTCCCCTTGTCAGCATCGAACCTCCAGCATCTTTTTTGTGTGTAGGTTTCACTAGATCTACTGTGAAATAAAATAATGCAGTATGAAATATATTTAGGACCATTGAATTTATTCAAAAATGTAACTTTAAAAAAAATCATCCATGATTGTTTTGTATCAACATTTGAAAATCCTCTGCTGACAGTGTACCTTTAATAGTTTAAAGAAAAACCTAGCAGTCAAAACGATGGCAAACAAACTTCTTCACTTCACTGTGGGAATCCCAGTAGTTTGAGCAGCATTCGACAACTGGTGGTGTACATGAAAGAAAAGAAAACTTAATAAGACCTAGGCATGGTACATACAAGCAGGCTAAAAACATGTGTGGGGTGGGATGATGTTCCACAAGGGTATTGTTGACTGAAACAAATTATTCTTGTGGATTTCAGTTTTAGAATGGGGGACGAGGAGCTTGGTCACGGGTAGGGTTTTGGGTGAAAATGAGAGTTCCGCTTCTTGGTTTGGTGTCAAACAATTTGTTATCTCTGCTGTCCCATTCACAGCTGATGTGCATTAGTAAGTTGGTACAATCAGCATTACTAATTTATGTTTGGTATCAGATCAAGAAATTGCTTTTGTGGCAGTGCAGAGCATTTGAACTCATAAACTTTACCTTAGAAGGACTGTAGTTGTCCTTGCTAAGCTACTGATGACAAGAGAGAGAGGGAGAAAGAGAGAGAGAGAGACAGAAACAACCATTCAGACAAAGCATTAATGACTGAGAGGGAAACATACAGAAAAGCAAACATAAAATTCAGATGTAATGTTATTGTCAAAAAAACACTCTTTTATTCACTGGTTATCTTCAGTTTATTTTTTCTTCTTGTTCAGTTACATCATTTGTTGGCAAAAACAAAATTCACTCATACACTTGTACTTTTGTACCTTAACTAACTGATTTTTATTATCTAAAATACTTTCCCTTTTGTGGACAACAGGTAGTAGTAGTAGTAACTGGATTTTAATGTCCTTTCAACCACACAGGGTCACCTCAGGGCAGTTAAATTCAGGTCATAAGCAAATACACATTTCTAAACACTTCTCTCATATAATATATATATATATAGCTCGGGGATAGCTCAGTGGTTAGAGCGCCGGACTCGTGATTGAAAGGTCACAGGTTCAAATCCCTGCGGGAATGGCAGGAGAATTTTCTTCTCCAGGGTCAACTTTCTGTGCTGACTCTTATTTCAGTATCTGTTCCACCCCCGTGTTACCACAGTAGCACGTAAAAGATCTTGGTCATCCTGCCAAAAGTGCAGGTGGCATGTTACAGCTAAACACGCATACACCTTACGTATGTGGCTTTGCATGAAGTGACATGGTACATGGTTGTATGGTGTACACAGAACGCGCCGAGACGGCAGCAGATTCATGTGGCATCAGCCATGCCAGCGCTGTAAGTACACCACTTCAGTGGATTTTTTTTTTTAAACGCACTATAAAATACGCTAGTCAGTCATGTAGAATCACATGCGAGTGCAGTGAGTCTGCTCGGGAGCGGAGAATAGCACTATATAAAAGCAATCATCATCATCATCATATCAACCCTCTGTCAAGTCAATCTACAAAACCAATCACTTTGCAAACATAAAAGATCAGACACAAACATCAGACACAAATTTTTGAAGAGTTAGTCCCTTCAATATTACCCCTGTTAAAAGAGCACATAAGGCTAGGACATGCTGGTATCGGACAACAAAACAAAAGAACACTCAAGTTTTGTTTTGTTTCATCATGTTTTTTGATTCATCACCCAAATACAGAAATTTCTAATAAAATTTCAAATTTTACTACAAAGGGTGGACATTCTTTTTTTTCTTTTTTTTAATCCAGGAAATTATAACAAACATGACGGGCAAATAATTTCATACTGAGGCACTGACATCTTTGGATGCAACAGGATACATTCATCCAAAAAAATAATCCTGATATTAACAAAATTAATGCCCAGCAGTAAATGCCCCTGATGTGAAAATTAACAATAATAATAATGAACACTTGTTCAGCTCATTTTGGAATGAGCCCTACCTGCTTCATAACGGCAACTAACAGACAATAGACAAAGACCGCTACTTGAACTATACAAAAACAGTTTACATTAATAATACATGATGCTTGATAACTTTTTGCATATCCTTGGGAAGAACTAGATTTTTCAAAACATATGCTGTCCAAGGTGTCTGGCAATTCTACAACAGGTAAATGGAATCAAAATAAACAATAAAATCTAGAATTTAGTTTTAAAAACATGCAGTTGATTTCATTTTTAAATTTAAATCTTCTTGTGTCAGTAATATTAACAGTAGGACTCAACTGGAAAATACAGCCAAGTGTCACAAGTGGCTGAACAGATACCCATGGTTTCTCTGGTTTGTTCCTTGGGCAATGCAAGCAGGCAATATTTGTGCCCAATATCAAAGAGATGGTGTGTGCAACCCCAGAACATTGGTGTGTGCATCCAGTTTTATTATTTGTCACAACTGAAACTAAGTTTAGAACCTCCACCCCCCACATCCCCTATATCAAGGTAGCATTTTAAATTACAATCCTTGATTTTAAGTTTTTATTTTGATCTTTTCTACCTCTTGGACAAAACTTGTTTTGAAGAAGGCTTGCTCTTTTAAAGATTTACATTTTAACTTACATTAATTTTCCAGTCAAAACTTACAAGTGATAAGAGTGTAAATAACTTGGCTTTTTATGTTCAGTCAACCAGGACAGTTAAGATGGCATACAAAATAGCACAAAATTACAGTGGAACCCCCTTGAGACAACCTGGACAGGAATATTATTAAAATTACTTTTATTCCTCTTTTTTATTTTCAGTGAAAATTCTGTCTTAAGCAAACTGAAAACTTTAAACATCAATAGCATTCTTTTTACAAGAAATTTGTGTCACGAGAACTGAAAACATGCAAACATCACATGAAATTTACTGCCTTATAAAAGAATTTTGTCTTAAAAGAACTGAAAAGAAAAGGAGAACATCCAAAATGATTTCTTCCTCACAACTGTTTTTCTTAACTGAATTTAAAAGTTCAGGAAAATATTAAAAGGACCTTTTTCCAAACAGAACTTTATTCTAAAAGAACCAAATAAAACAGCAACATTACTTTTCTTAATCAAACCTTATTTTTTAAAAGATAACAAAGCAAGTGTGCAGGAGGGATATTTGCACTTTGTTTTAGGCATTTTTCATCTTAAATTTAAAAGACTGCTTCAAGAAGGTTCCATAATATCACAAAAACTGACCACATGTATGCTGTCTGCACTGACTAAGTAGCAGACTGTCAAAATTACACACACTACTCTCTTTGATGACATATTACACATTGTACCTATATTTACACACACACGTACACACACATGCGCATGCACGCGCACCAAAGTGACCACCTTTTCTTGTAATACATAATTGTTGTGGCCCTTCTACATGATGAAGCTGCCAGGGTTCTGCTACATAATTCACAACAACTCAAGTGAACCACTTCCTCAAACAAAGCTTGTGCAGTATATGTGCATTTTGTTGTGTTTCTTCTACTGTACCAGTGATCATGACACTGTAAATATATATAAAGCAGCCCAGCCTGTGATATCATAGAATCACATTCTATGTACACATAACAAGCGACAATCAAATTCTGCACTTAACAATGAGAACACACTTTCATCTCACAGACTGGAGTCATCTCTAGCATCCTTCACCTCTGCGCTTTCCCTAAAAACTGTCTGGGCCCGGTCTTGGTTGTAGCCTCCACAACTCGCACCTTGTAGCCCTGTGAAGCTCATGCCTGTGTGTGCAGGTTTCACTTTCAAACCTGGACAGGTCAACTTCCAATTCAGTGATGGGGCGACCATCCCCAACCAGGCATGTCCACAGTTGGCACATAGTGGGAAGACCCCCAGATGATGAGGGTTAGCTGCGAAACAAGCCAGCTCGCTGGACAAATAAGCAGTCACGGACCAAACTGGCAGTGCTCCTACCAGGACAGGGTGGGATAGGTGCCTTTGCTACACCTAAAAAATGCCTCAGGTGTCCATTGACGGGATCATCAGCGAACATGGGCCACTATAAGCCCTAGCTACAGGGTGGAATCCCTGAAAAACAATCCCCCTGTGGTCCCAGGGCAGGACGTTGGGGCCAGGAGCTAAGGGCGAGAAACCCCAACAGAAAACCAACAGGGCTGAAGATGGAGGTACTGAGCCACTGGCGCTCTCCAGAAAATCGCAGTACCACACACTTTCAAACACACTGAGATTCATCTTGCAGACTGGACTCTCAATGTAGCAGCGATCAAGAAGAAGAAGACTTTCAAACTACCCAGGTAATACCCGCTTGTACATCCCCGTCTGGTTTAACCTATGCTCTGTTTGACACTCAGACCTACTAACCCCCATGCCATGCTACACAGTAGTGCTAAGTAGGCTAACATGGGCTTATTCAGAAAAATGGAAGAAAAAGAAGATGTAAAATGGACAGAAAAGTACACAGCAAGCGGCTCTGTGGAACATTCCTGCCATTGCTCTCATCTCTTTGCAGATTGTTTAGCAATGCATGTAGGTATGTCAGTATCTTTGTCTGCATTCATAAATTGTAGTCCTGATTTTTTATCTGTCTCTCATAGTTATATACACACAGATCTATGTATACATATAATCTATATCTTCTATCTATAATCTCAACAATCGACTGCATTTTCATTTCCGACATGAAGTATAACCAACGTGCTAAGAGTATTCATCAGACAGTTACATAAACAGACTCGCTTTCACATTACAGAAACTGATGACTGAAAATAAAACAAACAAAAAAGACACACAAAGCAAACCACAAAATAAAGTGGATCCCCCTCAAAAGGACACCCAAACCGAGGATGCAAACTGGTCTGAAAATGTAAGACAATTGTAAATATTTTCATCCGTATGCTTCCTACTGTTGTTCTATCAATATTCCTACAGAAGAAGCACTTTTTTGCTTCAAATTTGAGCTCCTCAGGGTGCAGCCATATTGGTTCAAACTTTACCAACAAAGAGCAGACAAAAAAACGGACTTGTGACATAACAGACACCTTTGCTACACCTGATGGCATTGTTCATGACATCAAAATTACAGACCGCCAAACACAAAAACGGCAGCGATCATGACCACATTTCAGCAACTTTCAAATGTTGATTACAGAAATGGCAGTTCTCACGACCACATATCAGCAACTTTCAAATGTTGATTACAGAGGATATACCTCTGGTAGAGTTTACAGACTTTGTATTTACCCACATGCCAGGTTAGAGCTACTGTTGGCAACTCAGGACTTTGCTGTTGTATTTGAGTGACATTTTCTGAGCACTAATTAACTCCCTTGTTAACTAGACCATGAATTGACTGAAAAAATGCTGCGGGTGTATTTTTTAAATCTCATTCCCATCGATAGGACCCATGATGCTCCTTCACTTTGGGTCCCATTTAAGGGAGATTTCTTCAGCAAGGTTCCTCTGTGCTTCAACAAGTTCATCCCTGTCCTCTTCAGTGACACTACAAAAAAAAAAAAAAGACAAAAAAGACTGAAGATGCAATCATTTGTAGTGGGCGTTGATGGCACGAGCAATTACAAGGCGGCGAACTTCGCTGGTTCCGGCACCAATCTCATACAGCTTGGCATCTCGCAGTAGTCGGCCTGATGGATAGTCATTGATGTAGCCATTGCCTCCTGCACACATTGGGAATGGGGACTGTGTGAAAATTTCATTCCTTTTCCTCCTTCACGCATTTCAGATAATTTCAACATACAGAGGGACCAGCTCAAGGTGACCATTGGTCATCCAGATGAAGCAGAATTAACAAAAGAAATCAGCAACCTACCTTGGATACAGATAAAACTAGTATCTAAACAAAATTTGGATACAGCTGATGAACTGTCAAACTGTTGCAAATTGCATGTTTTTATATATTTTTAAACAATAGCATGTGTCTAGTGAATACACAGAGTTCAGCAACAGTTTTCCTTTTTGACCATACAGTATACCAGCTAAGATGAATATCAGTGTGTGTGTGTGTGTGTGTGTGTGTGTGTGTGTGTGTGTGTGTGTGTGTTGTGTGTTGTGTTATGTTGTGTTGTGTTGTGTTGTGTTGTGTTGTGTATGTGTGTGTTGTGTTGTGTTATGTTGTGTTGTGTTGTGTTGTGTTGTGTGTGTGTGGGTGCGTGCGTGCATGCGTGTGTGTGCGTGCGTGCGTGTATGTGTGCGCATGTGCATGGATTTATGTGCGTTTTGGTTGCAGGTAATATCTTGCATAGCCCAAAACTACCACAAAACTCAACAAGACTGATTTGACTTAACACTAATCAAACTACAAAGTTATTCCTTTGAAATTTATAATCAACAAGACCCTGGCATCACCTGCACTGATGATGTGTGAACTTTGTCTTGGTAACTAAGCCTCATAAGTCATGGACAAAAGTCTTGGTGTCATTAGTTTAGGCGTCTTGTCTGTTTTTTGGTTCCAAAGGGAACAACAGCAGCTCTAGTGATCTTGGCCTACAGTGAACTTACCCAAGATCTGTATTGTATCCAAGGCCATTTTTGTAGCTGCCTCAGCTGTGTACAGAATCACTGCAGCACAATCCTGGACAATCATTGAATCAGCATTAACACAGTTGTGCATAGAAATGTTCACAAAATGAGCACGTCAATAAAAAGGAGAACACAATTTAAAACATATTCACACACATATATATCCTTACATTTATGGAATAACACATGATTCTAAGAAAAATGAATGCTGTTAATTTGACCAGCAACTGTTCTTTCATATTAAAACAACTGGTATAGACAGATAATTGATTTCAACACCCAGTCAACCATGACAGTAAAAGAACTTGGGTATTTTGTACATGTGGTAGCAGTTGTGGTAATAGTAGTAATAATAATATTTTTTAGGCACACTTGTTCAAGCCTTTTCAGATCAGTTGAGAATGCCAAAAGGCTGGATTTGTTAAGCCGGCAGCCAAAGGGCACAACTTTCGGTGAATGTTTTCTTGATCAAAAAGCACTCGTTCTAACCAGCTGTGCCACTGGCAGCCACCATGTATGTCATATGAGGCCCAAAACTAACAGACCCCTTGCACATCCAGTTTAACAGTACAGAAACGTAACACACTATGGCAATATAAAACGTAGCAAGTGGAATTCACTCCCACAAGATCTTAGACACTGCTCAACCCTGTCATCTTTTAAAGCCAAACTGAAAACTTTCCTCTTCTCACAGTATTTCCACCCCAATATCAATACCCAGTTTCTGCTACAGTCAGAGTGAGTGTGAGTGTGAGTGTGTGCGTGTGTGTGTGTTTCCATATAATGCCTTATGTAGATTGCTTTGGTAGGACTGTCCCCTGTGTGTGTACATAATATTGTATTTAGGTTAATATGCATCATGTGAGCACTCAGGGCGTTGATGAACGCATGATAAATGTACATTATTATTATTAATATTGTATGGCAGTCTCACATTAGGGAGGATCTGTCCTTGATCCAGAGCACGTGCCACATTGTAAGTGTAGGATCGACTGGCATTGAGCACTGTGTACATATCTGCCATCTTCGCTTGGATCATCTGAAAGGCAAGCACATCCACGTTTTCTTGAGTATCCATCAACAATATTCACTAATCCCCCCCCCCCCCCCCCGCTTAACACAATGTCATTCGGAACAGAAAAACTGTTCATTTGAACAGAGGTATGTCTTAATTAATGCACAGCCTGGACAGAGAATGCTCCACCCTCTGATGCAAGGTCAGACAAAAATGTGCTGGTGCCCATGTGTTTGAAAGACTGATTTACTGGAAAGCATTTCTCTCTCTCACTCATATACAATCAAAACTTGACCCTTCTGTTAGTGAGAGTTCACTGAAAAGAAATTATTTGGAGCAGCTGGATAAAACTGGTGGTTAAAAGAGTGGTTACCTTGTCTGTGTATGCTGATTTGCTACTCACAATCTGTTACTCAAATCTTGGCCTGATGTGATGACATGTTAATGAAGATACAAGTAATGCATGCAGAAGGAAATTTTTTCAAGAACAATTTGTCTTAAATGAAACTACGTTAAGTACCTTAAACAGAATTTCATATTTATCATAAGGAAATTGCTCTGAAGAGCATTCTACCATAACCATAGATACTTAATATAACTTTTTTTCCAGTGCATCCATAAACCATTCATCTCCACTCCCCCCCCCCCCCCCCCATCACACAACACATGAACACAAACACACATGCACACACACACCTTCTGTGGGTTATCCATAAGTGTGTGTGTTTTTGTGTAGTACTAGAAGTTTTAACTGCTTTTCTAGTACACACACAAACATACACATATACACATATGAATAACCCACATCAGCTCAAGTTGAGTAATGGCTCTGATTTTGAACATACAATAACAACACCTCAGATGAAAAGAGTTAAAGCGTCTTAGAAATTGACAAAACAAAGTTACGGTGAGAAGCAAAGCCACCTAAGTGTTAAGCCCGTTCTTAACTGGGTGAATGTTTGTTCGCCGAACACAATTCGGACACTTCGCCGAACTATGATTCGTTTCTTAATTGAACTTTTAGTTTGCCGAATATGGTTCAGACAGTCCAAACTTTACTTCGTTCTCAACTGGCTTGTAATGAGATGCAAGCTTTGGCCTGAACTTGCGGCAGACACGCAGCAGACAGCATGATACAAAATATACTTTAATCATCTCTCACAGGGTAATTCAACTAACTACTATCTCATTCTGGGTCTCCGAGACAAGGCTGTGCCTCCCACAAGTCAACAAATAAACAAATTCCCTCCGAAGCGAGTGAAGAAGCTAGCGACACCGTCATCCTTCTTTTTTATTTTTTCTTCATCCACAGGAGAGCTCTGCTCTCAGCCAATCAGAGGCAATGATCGTTGAATAGGGCGAATGTTCCCAGAACATGTTGATGAAGCTTTTTGGACCCTGAATATAGCTTGACGAATACTTCCAACTAGGTTTGTGAAGAAAAGTTTGCCCAATTAAGAACCAAATAGGTTCGCAAAGAAACATTCGCCCAATTAAGAACGGGCTTTACCTGGAAATGCCCAATTTTTGAGCCAAAAGCTTCCCGGGCATGTGCATACTGGAAGGCAACGTCACAACAGGCTTGCATGATGCTGAAATGATGGTGGGAAAATGAATAATTAAGCCAAGGAATTCATAACAAAACATGAAAGAAGACTGTCTCAGCACAGGTCTGCATTTGGAGTAGTTGCTATGAACTTGAAACATGAACACTCTCGCCTGTCATTTCCTTCCCTCTCACTGTTATATCAGACGTAATGACTGATTCACCACATATAAGCATGGTTTGCTATGAACATAATGCAGTTTTAAACTCACATGACCCATACATATGAATTCAAAATCTGAAGCTCTAAAGAAATACAATTTCCACTTTTACACCCATTCTGACTGATGCCAATTTCCTAACAAGTGGTAGTGCTTGAACACATTTACACATACATATATATATAGATAGATAGATAGATACACACACACACACAATTATCACACATGCCAAAATAAAAATATCTTATACCAAAGTTCTCTTTTACAAAGCTGTACACATATTAGTATTTAAACACACTGTAGTTTACTCATGTATATAATGTGAAAAACAAACAACAACTACAACAATTACAAAACAACAAAAACAAACAAACAGGACAGCGGCAATGCTGTACACACAAATCCACACCCTTTACCCCATCTAACTAAAAACAATAGAAAAAGAAAGAAAAAAAGTGTTATATTCTTTAGAAGCAAAAGCACTTAGTCCCAATTACCACTGATATCATCAAATGCTCTGTCATTATACAGTATCAATTTATCCTATTGATCAGTTGTTAAAATGTAGCAATTCTGTGCCACTGTCAAACAGTGATTTTTTTTGTTTTCATTCATTCATGCTACAGTCATAGACAATAATTATGCTAAAACCTTTGTTGGGAATGTTTACTGAGCGTACTTCCATTTTTTTTGCTAAGAACACACAGAAATACAGAACTGAGAAACCAAACACAAATAAAAGACAGGAAACACAATTCTGGGGAGTGGGTGAAAGGAAAGAATGCAAAATATTCTTCAAATTACCCTTACACCTTTTTCATGTTGCTATGTCTACTGTGAATCGTCTACATTCACATATAAGTGTGAGACAAGATAAGACTGCAAAGCACTACTTAACCTATGGCAAATGCTCCTTATTGTAACATCTCTTCAAAGAAAGAAAGACTCGAAAACCTTTGAGGAAAAGCTACAATTAAAACATGAAAAACTTCAATGATCACTACTTGATCTGTTCATAACCTGTCATCTGTTGAAAACTTTTTCTGTCAAAGAACTTAGTTAATTTTGTTTCTTCTTTCAGCATCAACAAAAGGTATGTATTGTACTTCTAATCATTACAAACACAAGGACAGACTATGCCAAGTTATCGCTGTGCAAACATGAGGTCACTTACCCAATAGGCCCCCCAGCAAGCACCAGGCGCTCGATATCAAGGCCGCTAAACATGACATACACTCCCTTGTTCTTTTCTCCCAGCATTTGGGTCGCTGTAGTAGTTGTAACGAGGAAAGAACGTGTGCAGGGAAAAAGAAGGAAAAGTAGGAGTGAGAAAAAGTTTGTACGGAGGGCAACTGATCACCAAATGATCTGAGATATGAAATGAATGTCCTAGTTATTTTATTTCTACAGAGAAACCAGCTGTGAGCATCAAGAGACTGCCTGTAATTTAACACAAAACTGATGATTTTTGCTAATGACAAACTGTACTGAGACCAATACACACAGATCAGTATTGTACAGTGGATATCTGGGATCATCAAAACAACTTCTTCTCAGCGAAACTTCATCAGAGGTTTGTCTTAACAAAAGTTCATCTCAACAGAACAAAAGTCTGTCTTCACTAAACTGGAACTGGAAAGTAAATATACAGTAGGAACAGTTTAATCACTCAGCCAATAATAAAACAAATGATACCTTGTAAGAGTTACCTCAGATTGGTTCCATTATAATTCATTTCTAAACTGTATACAATTTGAACTACTTTTTACTTCCACCCCCTCTCCACACAAAAATCCCACAACTACCAGGAGCAGAATTTCTTTTTAAACTAATCACTACAAAGTTCAAAATAATGTTGAAAAATGAATTGGGCAAATGTGTGGTAAAAAAAAAAAAAAATCCTGCCCACATAACCTCTTGTAAGACAACAAAGTGGGCAAACTTTATTAAGAAAAAAAGTTCAGATGTTATTTATCATCCTTTTCCACAGCCATGTTTCATACATTATGCTCACAGCCACTTTCAGTGTAGCCGATTACTTGTTATGAAAGTGTTAAGTCAGCTTACCAACTGACTACATGCACCAGAATCACAATGGCAGTACACAGACTCCATGAGAATGAAAATGAAGTTACATGAACTAGCAGTAGTATCAATGACCATGATAGTGCACATGCTCATCAGCTTTCTGAAACTAAATTAACAAAGCCCAATTACCTCTGTGAATATTGTCAAATGGCTGAATAACTCACAACAATCATGGCAACACTTCCATTTTTTCAATGATTTAAAAAAAAAAAAGTTTTTATATAAACTTGAAAGACTGACTGACTGACTGACAGAACTTTATCACACAAGGATGAAGACTATCAATTTATGGCAACCTGTTTTTGGTGCAATTCAGAAAGAAAAACTGACCAGCAATGAGCACAAAAATGAGTCAATGATTCATGAGGATGGAATGAGCTCTGTAATTACAGTCGATGCTTACTAATGGAAGTTGGAATGCAGCTGCCTGTTCTGGCAGAATTTGTGTGTGTATATATATTATGTGCAGTAAAACAAACAAAACGTCACCAAGCTCTGTGTAAGACTATCAGCTGCATTGAGGTGACCCTTTGCACTCGAGGGGACATTAAATGAAATCTGCTTGCTAACTGTGAGCTGTGGTGAAGGAAGAAAACACCAACGGCTGCTGCTGGTTTTGACTGATGCACAAATGATAACCAGACTTCAATTTTCTCCTAAGCATTGCCAAAGACACATCTTTCATTTCCCATTTTAGGCAGGTGGATAGGTGATTAGGTTCATTCCATCCTGAGAGATGCAGGGCAAGTTAGCAAGGACTTTCAGAAGGCTAGCAGATTTTCACATTGAAGGATATTTTGGGTACACGCTCACCCAACTGGTCCGGCCGAAATCAGTGCTCTTTCTAAGTCAAGTCCAGACATCAGCACATACACCCCTTTGTTCTTGCCTCCAAGTATGTTATCAGCTGGTGATATTCAAAACACAACAGATGTCATATTACACCAACAGTTGATAAATTTAAGGCTCAGAAGCCCACATAAACTAAAACCTTTAAATGAAACAGCAGACTGATACATGTGCCATATAGTGCTAAAAATACTATTAAAAAAAAACTAGGGTTAGAATCAAATATTATCATGGAAAATACACACTAACTAGCATGGACAAGAAGTCTATTACAGAAATCACATCATTCAAAAATTAAGAGCAAAACTAATCAAAACAGAAAAAACACAAACTTCCTTGCACTTGAAATCATACTGCATGTATTGCACAAAGTTACACTTACAGAGCTCATTCCATGTGAAATAATTTTGTGGATATCTGTAAAGGGTCATACATGAATACATATTTGATTGGTGTATCAGTTACATATTCATGAACAATTAAGATTGATAAACCAATCAAATGGTCTTAAAAATATGACATGGGCAGACAAAGAGCTGTGTCTCACCCAACTGTTCCTCCCGCTACAAATACTCGCTCAATGTCTAGCCCACTCATCAGAACATACACGCCCTTATTTTCCTTCCCCAAGATATTTTCGGCTGCAGAGTATGAAACAGAGACAAAATCAAGGCATGTTTTGATCCTTGATAGTGACGCAGTAGAATGTCTAACTTATCACTGGATAAAAACATTATTCAAACCCGTATATCTGATATTAATTTCAGACACAACATGCATAGTAAACAGAAGTACACACAAAACAATTAGTATCTAATAGATAAGCAAATGTAAAACTAGCTTTGTACCATTAAAAACAAAAACAAAGTTACAATATAAAAAAACACAGATTTTTTTGAAAATTATGCACTGTGAACACCCAGCTGTTATGGTCTCTTTCATATTTGAAAAAGTATCTGAAACAACTGAAAACACACTAACACACCCTTTCCACATCTTACGTGAGTTCCAGAGCAGTCATCATTATCACTGTACAGTAGTTTGTAACTGGTCCTCTTTTTAACAGTGCACAGGGGAGCGGTTCAATAAGCTTCAAGGAAATGTGGTGTATCTCAGAACTCTACATTCTGGTGGTGTTTGAACAAGAAGACTATACTGCAGGTCCTTCAACTGACAGAAGCCACTGCAGCTGGCAATATATATGATGTTACTAACAACACCACCATCCCAAATGAGTCAAAGTAGTGACTGGTTGCAGGACTGGTTTTCCGTTTACCCAGCAATTTGTCAACAAAACAACAAGATGAACAGCAAGAAATAAAGAACAGAATCACCAAACATGGCTTAACAGAACAATTTTACATCTATATTCTATAAGCAAACTTACTGATTTTCAGTGACTTTTGAACTCTTGGAAACAGCTGACAATTTGTTTTGTTGCTGCTGCATACAACGTTAAGCCTGCAAGCAAGCAAAGTGTCTACCTGGCACTTTGCAGTCTTCAAAGATGAGCTCTGATGTGTTGGACCCTCGCATACCAAGCTTGTCTAGCTTCAGCCCTGGTCGGAAGCCTTCCATCCCCTGAAGTAAAATTGTCAGGTATAACTTACACACTCATGTCAAATAATATTGACTCATATTTCTCCATAAATCAACTCAAATCAACTCAAATAAATATTTATTGTTCATAATTATATAATGCATCAAAATGAAAACAATTTGTTTGACACATCAGATCAAGAAGTTACATTTAAAATAAATATATATATAAAATAAATATGTAAAGATTATCTCTGTCTTTATCTCTTTCTCACTCTCTTACGTTCTCTCCCCTTCTCACCTACCCTGGCTTCTTCCACACACATACACCTGCACACAAATATTTAACATTCAAAACAAGCGTGTATATATATATATGCATGTGTAAGCATCATTTTTCCCCGCTTCACTAAAAACCTGTTCAAACACAGGAAACATTCAAGATCTTTACATTTTGGGTTTAGTGATGGATAAGTAGAAAATATCTAATTCAGAGGCAAATGAAACTATTCTCTTTTTCAAATTAAGCTTAGAGTTTATACAGCTGTAGATGCTTATGTAGTGCTTATGCAGATGTGTCAATTTTATCGCTCAAACAGGCTTGTGGTGGATAAGTAAAAAGCCTCTTTGATTTGGAGGAAATAGTTGCAGCAACCAAAATTAATCTCTTATCAATTAGATGTAATGAGAAGTTATGCACATTTTTACACCTAAAGAAGTCATATTATTTAGAAAGCAACAACAAAACCAGTGTAACACCAGTCTTTCTCTTCCCCCTCTTTTATTCCCCCTCTATCTCCCCCCCCCCACCCCCCTCTCTCCCTCCCCCCCCCCCCCCATCTCTCTCTTGCCCTCCCT
>JABMCL010002855.1:75000-137500 GCA_018857735.1 Alviniconcha marisindica
ACACAAGATAAATTATATACAATATATAATATATATATATATAAAATAGTCTTATACTTATAGATGTTCCATAGATAGAAATAGAACATGCAAAAAGAGGATACTTTAGGCAGCTGCCATCTAAAACTGGTATGAAGGGAGGACTGAGACAGAAAGAGAAACTGACTGAATTGAGCTTTTCTACACAAATATAAAGGCTGGTGAAAGGGGGTGGAAAGAGAGGCAAGGAGTTGGGTGTAGTCAAAATGGGACAGTTTTAACTTTCAGTACATGTCTACAACTTGTACAAGTATGACACAAAACCAACAACTTATATATTTCAAACATCACCTTCATGTCAGCAAATGTATTTGTTTTATCAATCTCTTGTGCCTTTGGTGCAAGTTCCTTTTGGCAGAACTGGAACACACTCTGTCGCAACTGGAAGAAAGAAAAGACAGGTAACATTTTAAAACAGGTAAAACTACAGATCACACATTCTTCTCTTTTTTTCATCTTCTTAATAGTAGTCATAAGAAAAGATCAAGTGATTTTTTAATATATTTTTTTTTAACAATGCAAGCTTTTAAACAAAGAAAAATTATAATTATATTACATACTCAATCATATTAATTATTAATATTATGCTGTATAGGCATCATCTGTAAACTTTGTCCTGGTCATTTGTCCTGTTTGACCTCCAACAAGTGTGCTAGCACTGGTTCTTGTTTGCCATACCTCAGTCAAGGATGAGGTACATGGCCTTTGGAATGCTAATTGGCTGAGGCACCTCCACACATGCTGTTTGAGAAATGGATCAGATAAGGAACGGACCCATCCGCCAATTAGTATTATGGTATGGTTTAACAAGATCATTCTCTAGATCTCTAATCGGTGCATGCATGTCTATTTCATCATCTGAGCATATCATTCTTAATTCTGTCTCAACCTGATGCATGAGAATCAGTTGTAGCATCTCAGGGTGGGCTGCACTGAACTGAGGCTAGTGTCTGAACTCAATACCTTGAATATGTCAATTTACTTTAATTTAGTGACAGCACTGGACTAGCCATCCCAACAATCCAGACACAGATGTGCCAGACAGTCTGCAAACTTCTGTATCACCATGGTCTGATTGCCATCAACAGCAGGAGTTGACCAACACAGCACGCCACAGCCAAATGACTCTGACATACCCATCCTGATGGTTCTCTTTCTTATCCCCTGCCTTGCAAAGCTGCTGCAGAACAGACTACAGAAAGTTCTAACAGTATAAGTCCTGTGCACCATAAGGCATAGCTGACTGAAAGTAGTGAAAGTGAAACAGCCTGCCCAAGAATGTAGCATCAGCTCTCACCTTCAGGTCCTTCCAGTCCATACTGGCCAAATGCACAATCTCTCCCCCCCCCCCCCCCCCGCCTCACCCCATACATTCCTTATCTTTAAAAAGCATGTCTCACCATCTTTTACAAGTTCCACCATAGCCTCATCCATCTACATCGAGTCAAGACACTGCCCCTTAAAATCCAACCACCCCAGGAGAACTACCCAGCATACCCATGACCTCACCTAAACATTCCATCCCACTGGACAGCATATAGACAGAAGACTTTTTTTCCTAGGACCATCCCAGAGTGGAACAACCTTCTGCAAGAAGTGACCACAGTACCCCCACCCCCCAGCTCCTTCGTGACCACAGACCAGGGTCTGCTCCCTACTAGATGAGTAGATCTCTAACAAGAGAACCTGGTTGGGGTTCATCCCTGGGGACCGCTACTGTAGCCGGACTGGTCTAGCTGGATACCCCAAAGTAGTTAATACACTGCACTCTCTCTCTCTCCTGTCTACATTTTTGTTCTTTTTCTGATACCACTTTTTAGGACTCTGCAGTCACCCCAAAAGTGTAGAATAATCTCTGAGCAATTTTCTGCTCATTGGAGGGTGGCTGCCTAATACAAAGATGAAGAAGAAAGATGAAGTTGGTAACTTAACAGAAGAAGAAGTGTTTCAAAAGAATCAGTATCGTTATAAGCACTTTCAAGGCAACCACAGCACAGCAGCAGATGGGCTTCCTTTGTAACTACTATGGCAAATCAATATCACTTTAGTTACTAAAGCTGTAAGTGTGTGTGTGTGTGTGTCCGCGCGCGCGCGTGTGTGTGTGTGTGTGTATAATACAGCATGTACAGGTTTTGGATACTCTTAAACGAAAAATAAATAATAACGGAAGGGACCAAAGCCGACAGGCATGCATTTTCTGTATGTCTTATTGGACCATAACGCCCCACTATATGAGCCCGGCCCAGTATTAGAAGAAATCAAAATTATCTTTGGGCCATGGGGAGTTTGAGACCGTGTTATATAGTCATTGATTTTTATCTGTCCACTCCAAGGGCAAAATGTTTTAGTGTTTAGCGTCATAACCATTCACGACAGCTTACCTGTCTTTGTTCATCACTAAGACCGTACAAATTATCATTGATTGGAAAGTATGAGCATGAGCGCACAGGCACATTTCGGACGGAAGATTTTGATAAAACAGTTTTACACAGGCGTCCTATGCTCAAAGTCCTCGCCATTGTTGCCATCTTGAAATGAGAGTTGCCAGCCCTTGCATCGTCTGCTTCCTGTGTTTTTGTGGCTGTTGGAGACCCCCAGCCGAAAAATAATCCAATGAACTTGGCTTTGGCTTTTCAGTTTTGACTGTCTGCAACTGGTAAGATGCCATACGTTTATTTTAACCTATTCTGTGTGAGAATTAGACTTGTAGGAAACTGTGTCAGTAATTTGGCCAAAGGAACAAAGACCTGAGTCGGCCAGGTAGACGGACTTCCAAGACCTTAATCTCGACCAAGTCCTAGTCACTAGTGAGACTGTACATGTATATATAAATATAAATAGAAGGAAAACCAGACTTATGTCTCTACCGATGGGGCAGAATAAACTGTATGTCTAAAATGCAAATTTTGGCAGTCCTTTAATAGATGTTGCCTTAATATAACGTACATAAACTGATTCCCTTCACGTGTCAGTTTAACGACAGCATAGCTAGGTGACTCACTTACTTCAGTGCCTGTATACGGATGAAAACACGTAAGCTAAAGGCACTAGGAAGGGGCGGAGAAATGTGTTTAATGCGTAGTCAAAATTAGGTTTGTGTTCCTTCTTAATGACTTATATTGCTTTGGTGTTTTGACCCCCCCCCCCCCCCCCCCCCCCCCCCCCCCCCCAAAAAAAAAAATGTGGAAGAAAGCTGCATCAACAACGACGGGAGCGTGGGGAAGGGTGGAGGGGGGTTGTCTTAGAGAAGGCATATAGACAGATGTGGGATTTGTGTGGCTGGTTTATACACTGGACTGAAATCAGACTGTTGACTAAAAAGCTAATGTTAAGATGCTAACATTAACTGCATTTAGACAGGTCTAATTTTCTAAATGAACCTAAACTACAATTTAAAGTACCATCCTTGAAAAACAAAGTTTTTGAGTTTGAGTGCATAGACTTACACCCCCTCTCTCTCACCCATGGCATCCTCTCTCTCTCTCTCTCTCTCTCTCTCTCTCTCTCTCTCTCTCTCTCTCTCTCACCCATGGCCTCCTCTCTTCTGTTGAATTTTGGCCAGAAGAAGACTGCCGGCTGATTTAGTTTGTTCTCTTTCTCTGTGCTCTGTGTCTGTCTTTTTCTTTGTCTTTCTATCTGTCCTACTCTGTATATAATCTGTATCCATGCCTCCCCCCGCCCCCCCCCCCCCCCCCCATGTGGAGCGGCTTCTCGTGCCGGGGGTGTTTAAACCAAGTTGCTCCACCCCTTTCACTCTTTTCTTATGTCTAGTTTCTGTCTACTGGCCCTTTCAACTATATTTCATTCCAAAAACTCTCTCCACAATACCTCCGTTTTCAGCTCCCTTCTTACAGCTTATTTCTACCTAACCAGCCATTCTCCTGTATTTATCTACAACACAGCTCTTCTTTATAAGATTCTTCTTGCTCTCTGAGGTCACCTTCAGACCCAGTGTGTTTGCCGTGCGCTGCATCCCGTGTTGGGGGAGGATGGGATCTGGTGGCTGAGGTCCCCCGTAGGGTCCAACACACTTCTTCGGCCCAGACTTCCCCTAGATGGGTGGTTGGGTTGGCCCGACCCAATCAATCGGCTGGTTGTGCTTTGCCCTAATTTCGATTAGAAGGCAGCAGCTCAGGGTCAGTCAGGGGATAGAAGTAAACTTTGTTTTGTTTTTATCACCTGAGTATATTGTCGTATATTGCGTTCTGAATGTCCACTTAGGACGACTGAATCTAATGTGCATTCTTCTGGCGGACCCAGATTGGTATCGACTGGCACTCAGGCTTCCTTCAGGAAGTCAAGGACAGTATCGGCTGACGCCCGGGTTCCATGCGAGTCCACTAAGTGTTCTTCGGAGACGGATAGGGTTCAGCCGATCCCCCCAAAAATGGCCTCTAGGGGTTCCGTCAATCCCCACAAAATGGCACCTGTTCTGCAGCTCCTCCAAAAGTGCACCTAAGGGTTCTGCAGGTCCCTTAAAAAACGCGGCCTCGAAAGATGATTCATCATCATCGAGGTGCTCACCTACTAAGGTGAGGGTGGATGGGGTCCTGGTGGACGTCGAGGGGTTTTCGCACCCCAGGCGCTCCATTCCTTCCAGCAGGCCCCAGGTGCCACCCAAGCCAAAAGTTCCAGACAGGCAGAGCAAGGCAGAGAGGAACCTAGTTCTCTCCAACCAATACTCTGCCCTGTCAGATGACGAAATGGAATTGTCATCAATTCTTTAAAGATGAAATAATGGTTTATTTCATTATTCAGTGATTTTTAAGAGGTTTTTAAGTTAACTTTGAAGAAATAAATCCACTCACAAGATGGTACAAAGGAGCTATTATTGAAGTGCAGGAAACCTGTTTTTCTGCATAACCCTCTTGCTCTTTTTATCTGTTTATTTTTATGCAGATAGTCCATTCTTATGACTTTTTCCAATTTTTTTGTTGGGAGTTAGGCCTCTTGATATGGCTCCTGTTGAGCAGCTAGGAGATGATAGTTGGTAGGTGGTATGTGCAGCTCTCTGCCATATGGCACTGGTATTTGCCATTAAGCATTTATATAACATTTTAAATTTTGTATTTAATATATTCATCCATTCCTTTTTTTACTTTTCTTTAACCTGGTATCGATAAATTAGACGGAATGGTCGACAATATCAGCATGTCCTAGCCTTATGCGCTCTCTAAACAGGGGTAATATTGAAGGGACTAACGGTTTGAAAATTGATGTCTGATTTTTATACATGGATTTCTGTTTTACTTTTGTGAAGTGATTGGTTTTCTAGATTGACTTGAGAAAGCATATATATATTTGAGAAAAGGTTTCCAGTTTGTGTTTTACCCACTTCTTACGACTGTTTAAAAAAATCTGAATACGTATAAGTTTTTAACATGGACATATTTTTAACAAATATTGTGTACCGACAAAATATGTAACGCCCTGAGATAACCGTAATGGTTGACTGGGCGTAAAACACCAAATTACTTACTTACTTACCCCCGCCCCCCCCCCCCCCCCCCTTTGTTCACTCTCTCCCCCTTTGCTACATGTATGTAATACAAGAGAGATCACATGTATAATTTTAAATGTTGAAACGTCACAGATATGTTTGCCATGTTTACAAATACCCTCCCCCCCCCCTCCCCTCATCCTCCTCCCTGCACCCCCTCCCCCCCTCACACACACACCAAGACACACAAAGTGAGTGGTGTGACAGTAAATGCTGCCACTCTGTTTAGTCTTAAATGACTGGTACTTTACATTGTGAAGTCTCATTTTATTCACATGAACAGGTACTTTTCATTGTGAATTCTCGTTTTGTATAAATTAATCAGCTTTTTTGTTTTGTTTGAGTCATCCTTCATCTGTGGTACAGGCCATTAAGTGTGCGTGGAGATCTGACTGCGAGGCTGAGCTGAGGCAGTGACAGCAGCTAGCAAGATGGACAGTCTGTTCAAGCAGTTCACAACCACCGTGGGTGGGATGATCAACATGGCACAAGCCACAATGTCACCGTACAAAGTACAGTCCACAGACTTTGAGACTTATAAAAGGTATTTTAATGAATAATGTGTGTATATATATATATATATTAATGTGTATGCATTTATTTATATGGGTCATTCTCCTGAAAACTGGACCAAAGAGGGTGCTGCTTTCCTGATGAAATAAAAATTAAACTAAAACATGAAACTTTTAAACTACTGCTATATTTCTGATGTAATGTGTTTGGAGAAATAAGGGAAATGCCACAATGGGTAAATGCATCATTATTTCTTGCGCTGTGAGCCTTTTTTGGTAAAATCGCGACATTTTCATGGCCGCCATTTGTGACATGGCTTTGGGAAGGTTAGCTGATCGCAGATATTTCCTTGGAATCGTTCATGATTGAATAAAAACAGGTTTCATGAGAAAGAAGGAGGCCAGTTCTTACATACAAATGGTATTTATTGTGTGCTGCTTGCTATTAACAGCTCCAAACAAAGGAAAGATAATCAGTGTCTCGCACGTTACCGATGGTGTCTTCTGAGTGTGTATCAGATATTGTGACTTGTTCACAATGGAAACTAAAAAACTGTCTTTTTTCTCAGCTTAGTAGATAACCACATTTCACCTTATTTTTAATGCTTGTTTGATGACAAAAGAATAGATACAAAATAAATTACAGTCATTTCTTCAGGGGTGGTTGACGTGATGTCTTACAATGGTGTAACGTGCGAGCACACAAAATAATTATTTCTGCTTGTACCATTGACTTTCGACCTACCCTGATGTACCAGTCCACATCAGCTGACTTGCAGCAGCAATGTTTGACCTCTTTTTGCACTGTGTGTGGTGTATTATTTTACTGGAAAAGGGAAAGCACTGTGGTGTCTTCAGGGGTGAGGGATGTAATGCTCGTGACAATATTTGTTCCCACTCGGCTGAGTGTTTGTTTGCAATCTTTTGTAACCAAACTTGGTATGTGGTGCACCACCATGAGCCAGAATGTCATGCGAAAAATGGGAGTCTATCTTCAGGTCAAGGTCACAGTGTGGGCTTATATAATCAAAATATGACGTTTCTACTATATCTTTTATTAGTTCTAAACCAGTGAGTCTTTTGCAACCAAACTCAATTTGAGTGTAGATTATCATAAGCAAAGAAGTGTCCAGTGAAAATGTTGGATTGCTGTGTTCAAGGTCAATGCCACAGCCAAGGTTAAAAGTTTCAGTTAATGTTAGTTTGGATGATATTTTATGCATCACTGAACCATTTGTAACCAAACCCAGTATGGCAGACATCATTATAAGCCAGAGTGTCATATGCAAAAATGGGTTTCTATCTTCAAGGTCAAGGTCACAGTAACTGAATTTTGGTTCATACAGTCAAATATGACTATTTCTATTTTATGTTCTGAACTGCTGATTTTTGGGGGCGACCAACTTAGTTTGACAGTGCATGTTCATAAGTCTTGTGAAAAGGTTGCTTTGCTGTGTTCAAGGTCAAGGTCACAGTGAAGGTTCTGAACTTTAGTGAATGTTTGCCCGGACAATATCTCTGATCGATCAAACTTAGTATGGTGATGTATCATCATCAGCCAGAGTATCATTCAGAAATATCATTTTGCATGTTCAAGGTCAAAGCCACAATCGTTTCTACTAGATCTTCAGAAATACTGAAACTTTTGCAATCCAAATTTAGTTTGATGGTACATCATCACAAGACAGGGAAAGACACTGTGAACAGATTTTCTTGCTTTTACACAGGGCGTGAGACAGAGAATATGGCTTGGGGGACTGTGGACTAGATTGCTGCCACTCTTGGCTATCCCGATATCTAAAACAGGGGTCAATACCGGTTCCAATCAAGAAAATGTGGAAAGAACATTGCTTTTGTAATGAATATACTTGTTTATTAAGTTTTTGGTCATTGGTTAAGTGTGTTATTCTTATATATCCTTTTGTACCTTGTGATGATGTCCACATAACATGTGAGACAGATTACTAATTAATGCGATTGGTTATTAACTTTTAGAAAGCAAGAAACAAATATCCCTCTGACATGTATATTTATATATAAGGTTCAGACCAAGTTAGTGCAGTGCATCCCCCCCCCCTCCTCCAAATTACTTTGGGGAAAAAAAAAAAAAAAAAAAAAAATAAGGAAAAGAAATGTGTAATCTATTTTGTGCATGTTTGTACTTCAAAGAAGACATTTTAAACCAAAATCGTTAAAGAGGCAGGACAAATTATTTTTTAAATGTCAGAAGTGACAGATATTCCTTTATTAATTAGGAAATATTGTATAATAAAAAAGGCAAGAGTCAAACTGGCCACTGAGCTGACTCTATTATGCATTTCTGGTGTCTTCTGTAACAGCAAGACACTGACCTATGACGTAACATAATGCACAATTAACCAAGTTCCTATCACCCTGTCAATTTATTTCTTATATTTATGTACACAAGAGATGTCAAGCTTTCATTTCCAAATAATAGCATTAAAAAATTCACACTTTGAATTTTTACCCTCTATGTCACAATTTTGACCAGTTTTCAGGAGAATGACCCATATATATATTATATATTATATATATACAATTTCTACACATGCATGCTCATGTATTCACACATGATATACATGTATACACTCACACAGACACATAATTATGTGAATGCATACACACATGCATGCGCATGCACACACACACACACACACACACACACACACACACACACACACACACACACACACACACACACTTGCTCTCTCCTCCTACCTACTGCCCCCCTCCCTTCCATCCATGTATTCTGTGTTTATTTTTTTGTGCTGGATACCATTGCTGGTTTGTTTGTTTAAACATTTTTTTTATGGTCAATTGCAAGACTGTAAAATCATCATCTCTGGGATACTTGATCAAATATATAAATAATGTTACCATAAATTTAGCATGTTATATCTTTAAGCATGCTTTAATTATATATGATACCAGGACGTGTATCTTGCATTGCTTTGAGTTTGCAGCACTTTTGTTTTATCATCTTTTGATTTAGATTATTATGCATTGCATTTTGTTTTCTCTCTTTTTCTTAGCGCTCAGATTGTTCAACAGACTGAGTGCATGTACCTATTCAAAAGGCCTGGGCTGTCTGAGTGTGTTGTGGTCGGTGTCGGCCCAGCAAAGAAATGTTACAGGTAAATTTATGCACAAGCTGATGAGAATGCTCACATCTATCAGTAACAGTCAGGCAGCCACACACAGTATTGGCGACTCCTTACGCATGATTCAGTTTCTGTTGTCTTGTGCAATTTGAGAGTGCTGGTCAGCATCTTTCAGTGCAATAGCTTTTCTTTCTGCTGTGATGCTCTTTGAGCATTGGTTGAGATAAAGAAAGCTGTGATAAATTTTCAGCATGATTTGTTTTTTTGTTTTTTTTATCAATGATTTGCTCTTTATCAGTTTTTGTTCTAAAGCTGTGCTAACACCATTACGTAACTAATGATGTGTACACTTCCAGTTTATTGCATTCCCGCCAAAGTGCAACAGACTCTTCATTTATTTTCATGAAGTTGGCTACCATACCTAAGAAGAACAACAGTACTTCTGCAACAACAAGTTAAACAAAATTATATTTTCGTGTCAGTTGTTATTGCTGTCATTTTCGTTGTTGGGTCACATTTTAGTGTTGGTTGTACTGATTTGTCCTGGGTGTCATTTTCCTGTTTACTCTCATCATATTTTAATGTTTGTTGCAGCTTGTTCCGACAGACAAACGATGTGGAAGCCAAGCTGACATTTGAGACCTTGTGCAAAACGTTGGCGGTGGTTGCCCGAGCTTGCCCCGCACTGCTGACCGAGGAAATGCTTCAAAAGCTGTGTGACTGTTCGCGGGAGCGACACACTTGGAATGCTGCGCATGTCACAGCCTTCATTGGGCTGCACAGTGCTCTGGAGCAGAAAGAACTGCAGGGGTGAGAAAGATGTACTGTCTGTAATGCAAAGCGCATTTTGTTTTCATGGCCACACCAAGGAGATGATGCAGATCATAGGCATTGTGTCATTTAAAGTCAGTTTATCTGTCACAAAAGCATTAATTTTTCTGTTTCATGAAAACTCAAATGGAGAGTTTTTTTTCTGTTTTTATTAGTTTTAAGGACTTTTATTGTATGACCCATGAGGTGGTAAATTGTTTATTGCAACTGATCAACCAACCAACCAAAATCACCTCTGCACCCCCCCCCCTCCCCCCTCCCAACACATGCACACCCCACCCCTTTCTGTGTTCTGTGTTCATAACTTTGTGTCTTTTTCTGTCTCTGTCTCTCTGTCCTGTATATGTCTCCTTGTCTCTCTCATTCTCACTTTCTTCTCTCTCTGTTCCTCTTTCTCTCACTGTCTGTGGCTGTCTGTCTGGCTGTGTCTCTCTCCCTGTCTCTCTCTCTTTCTCAACCACTATCAGTTTATACTCTCAGCTCATGGAGCGTATCTCAGTGTATGCTGCATAAATGGACAAGGACCCCAGGACGTAGCAAGTCCAAATAATTATTAGCAAATGTTGGTCAGAGCTGTAGTTAAACACTTGACTACATGCATGCTTACACTTCTACAGCTTTTGGGGAGCACTGTGCAAAGTATTAAGTAAGTAAACTTGGTACTTAACGTCCGCAGAAACCATAAGGCCTATTAGGGATGAGGGGAAGGGGGTATGGAGAGGGAAGAATATATATACCTATCGCTACACTGTCACCACCAGAATGACTCCTGCATTAACATGGGTAGCGATGACAGCCATTTTAATGTTTCATTAATTGTGAGGGACAAAGTCACAAGACAGTGTCCACAGACCACAACTTTTGAAGAGAAAGGAGAGCCGAAGTGGATTCAAACTGAGGTCCCTCTGCTTACCAGCCTAACACCTTACCACTTGGCCAAACCAGCTCACTGAAACTTTGTTCCTTGGTGCCTAGTTAAGAGCTGAGCAGTATACGGCACTGTGCTATATCACACTTTGTTCCTCAGTGCCTAGTTAAGAGCTTAGCAGTTTACGGCAGTGTGCTATATCACACTTTGTTCCTCAGTGCCTAGTTAAGAGCTTAGCCGTTTATGGCAGTGTGCTATATCACACTTTGTTCCTCAGTGCCTAGTTAAGAGCTTAGCAGTTTACGGCAGTGTGCTATATCACACTTTGTTCCTCAGTGCCTAGTTAAGAGCTTAGCAGTTTATGGCAGTGTGCTATATCACACTTTGTTCCTCAGTGCCTAGTTAAGAGCTTAGCAGTTTATGGCAGTGTGTTATATCACACTTTGTTCCTCAGTGCCTAGTTAAGAGCTGAGCAGTTTACCATACTGTGCTATATCACATTTTGTTCCTCAGTACCTAGTTAAGAGCTTAGCTGTTTACGGCAGTGTGCTATATCACACTTTGTTCCTCAGTGCCTAGTTAAGAGCTGAGCAGTTTACGGCACTGTGCTATGTCATACCTCTGCTCGTGTCTCAGGCTGATCAGCATGCCATGCCCCGCAACACAGCTGACTCCGCTGATGGCCAGCGTGCTGGGCAGACAGGCCCAGTGTCTGGAGGTGTTACTGCGGAGGGGAGCGTCCGTCACTCAGGTGGACAAGCAAGGCAACACCATCTACCACCTGGCCATCATCTCCTGCCCTCTGGTCATCACGGTCAGCAGACACCATTTTTTAAATTTATTTTTTATTGACTTGCTTCTTGTTTGACTGTTGTTGCTGTAGGGTTCCCCAGCTAAACACTGGGGTCACCTGGTGCATGCAATTGTACATTGATAAATGCATTCTGTAAGGTGGGACATTTTGCATGAGTGACTTTGGTTTTATTACCCCGCCACGTTGGCGTCGCCCTGATATGACTGTAATGGTTGGCTGGGCATAAAACACTGAGTTACTTACCAGCACATTGGCAACCACACGCTGTCCTTGGAGGAATTATCTCCATTACTGGAGGGTGGATGCTGTTATGCAAGGAGTTTATCATGACTGAAGATAGTTCCCACATAACTACATAGCACATAACTGCTGGTGTGCTGTGACACAAACCAAGGCAGGGCGATGTTTGCTTGACTAATCCAGAGATGTTTTGTCTCCAAGTGGGCAACCATGCATAGGGTCTGAACTCCAGGGAAGCAGGGGGTAGAGAATTGCTGCTGAACTGACACTGTTTCTGCTTCACACATCAGATTTTTTCCATCATTGATTGTAATTCCATCAACTGAGGACCAGCAGGGATCATTCTTGAGAAAACAGAAATCTATGTACTATACAGTATTTGAGTGCTTAATTCTAGGGCAGCTTTTTGGGGGGTAACAGATCTGTGAATTTCCATCAGAACTAATAATTTGGAATATGATGTGTGCTACCTGGATCTGCTCAGCACAGTAACCAGAGCTCTGAATTCTTTTCTTGCTTGCTGTTTGGCCTGATTAATTTATTGTGAAGGTGAATCAAAATAGGAAAAACACAGCGGGTCCCAGAATACTTGAAAACCAGGCAGGACAGAGCTATGCCAAAGAAGCACTCTACCATATCGGTTGTGGCTGCACTTGTGTGGGCAGTGGTTGCATCTTTTACTGGGTCCAGATTTGCATTTAACAAACTTGAAATGAAAGAGCCCCAAAAGGGGGAAAGGGTGGGTTGTTTTTACCTTCCCCAGATGTTTATGTAAAATACTTTCATTTATGCAGTTTTGTCTTGATAAAGCAGTAAAAGGTATTCATCCATGTCATGATGCCCCAATTTGTTCCCCCAGAACTATTCACAAGCTACTTGTTGATTATGCCATTATTGATTGGTTTGAACAGGTGCTGAAGGACTACGACAAGTCAGGCATGGTCAACTGGCCCAATTCCAAAGGGGAAACACCACTGTTCTTGGCTTGCGTCAAGAAGAACCCGGAAGCAGTTGAAATTCTGATACACTCAGGAGCAGACCCCTGTCTCACCAACACCAGCACTCTGCCCATACACGCTGCCGTTGCAAATGGGGATATTAGGTATGCGTAGATGTGTAAATTATTGTATCTAATAATATGTGCAGAATGAGCTTCTTGACACGAACTTCTTCAAGATGATTTTTGCTTAATATTTACTATGACAAGTGTTTTACATATATATCTCTGCTGTGTTCTTTTCTTGTGCTTCCTTGTATTTTTATTCTTTTAAAATGCATGCATGTAATGAGGGAGTAATTTGGCATTCATTTTGTCTAAAAGGGATATGTGCAGCAGAAAGAGTCAAAGATTCATCATATGCAGATGTGTTAAGAATGAGGTTTAAGGAAGGTGTTCTTAAAAGGGGGAAGTGTGAAGATTGACATTTTAGAGACAGTAGTCTTGATGATGATGATGATGATGATGATTGCTTTTATATAGCGCTATTCTCCACTCTTGAGTGACTAGCTTTTTATAGCGCGTTTTTGAATATCCACCAAAGTGGTGTACTTACAGCACTGGCATGGCTGGTGCCACATGAAACTGCTGCCATCTCGGTGCAAGTTCTGTGTACACCATGCAACCATGTACTATGTCACTTCATGCAAAGCCACATACATGTGTGATTAGCTGTAACCTGCCACCTGCACTTTTGGCTGAATGACCAGGATCTTTTACGTGCTACTGCAGTAACACGGGGGTGGAATGGATACCGAAATAAGAGTCAGCACAGAAAGTTGACCCTGGAGAAGAAGATTCTCCCGCCACTCCTCCAGGGATTCGAACCCATGACCTTTCAATCACAAGTCCAGTGCTCTAACCACTGAGCTATCACCGCTCCCTAGTCTTAAAAGGGGATGGGGGTGGGGGGTGTCAGTCTCTTGTGACGAGGAAATGCTTTGATCTTGAATGTTGGTGAAATGATATGTGGCTTTTTTCTTTCTTTTCCAGGTCTGTTGAAGCAATTGTTTCAAAGCATCCAGACCAAAAGGATGCTAAAGATTCCATGGGACGAATTCCATTACATCACGCATGCTCAGAAGAGGTACAGACTCAAGCTTTTTTCTATTTCTTTTTTGTTCGTGTGTTTTTTTGTTTTGTTTTGCTCAACAAACTTTGTCAGTGCTTCGGAAGAAACTTGTTTTACATGCGTGCATTAGATGCTAGGTTCTGAGTGTAAAATCAGTAGTAAAAAAAAAAAAAGTTCAACTCTTTTCACAAGCAAGGAAAGCACAGAAACATTATATTACTCGGAGTATGCATTTAGACTTTAAGTGATGCTATACTAAGCAGGAAAATTGGAAGTACATACACATTGTGTCTGACTGAATATCTGGTCACTGAGCAGGGCAGTTAATTTGTTTTCCAGGATTTGAGAACTAAACAAGGAATGCATGGTCAATTTACAGGTGTGTAAATAATGTAAATTCTATGTAAACAATGTCCAGATGGTGTCCAAACTGGCCATGATGGGGTGTGATATGAACGTGAAAAATGCGGATGGAGAGGCACCACTGCTGCTGATGATGCGAGAAAAACGCCAGAGTTGTGTCCTGTCACTGCTGTGTCATGGTGCTGACTGCAACATGCAGGACAGCGAAGGCGAGACAGTGCTTCATAAAGCGGTCAAGGTAAGTGCTTCACAAAGCAGTCAATGTGAGTGCTTCATGAAGTTGTCAAAGTAAGTGCCTCATGAAGTGATCAAAGTGAGTGCCTCATAAAGTGGACAAAGTAAGTGCTTTACAAAACAGTCAGTGTAAGTGCATCCTGAAGTAAATGCTTCATGGTCACAGTACCAAAAGTTCTTCATGAAGTGGTCAAAGTAAGTGCTTCATAAAGTGGTCAAAGTAAGTGCTTTGCAAAGCAATCATTTGAAGTGCTTCATGAAGTGGTCAAAGTCAATGCTTCGTGGTCAAAGTACCAAAAGTGCTTTATGAAGTGGTCAAAGTAAGTGCTTCATAAAGCAGTGGTCAGAATAAATGCTTCATGGTCAAAGTACCAAAATTCTTTATGAAATGGTTAAAGTAAATGCTTCATGGTCAAAAAGTAAATGCTTCATGGTCAAAGTACCATAAATGATTTATGAAGTGGTCAAAGTATAGAGTGATTGCTTCATAATGGCTGTCAAAGCAAATGTTTCATAAAGCGGTCAGAATAAATTCTTTGTAGCCAAAGTTTTATAAGTGCTTCATGAAATGACCAAAGTAAGTGCTTCATAAAGCAGGGAAAGTGTTTTCTATAGTGGTAAAAGTAAATGTTTCAAATTACCATGAGTGCTTTATAAAGTGGTCAAAGTAGGTGCTTCTTAAAGCAGTCATAGTAAGTGCTTCATGAAGATGGTTAAAGCAAGTACATCTTAACACAGTAAAAGTTTTCTTTTCATAAATTGGTCAAAGTAAATGCTCTGTAAAGGGTCAAAATAAGTGCTAAAATGAACAGTGCCTTGGTTCCTATTGGGTGGTTCAGTGAAGCTGGTTTGCACAAGTGAATGCCCTTTGGAATCTTTTGTGCAAGAAGTTGTGAGAGGTTGCAGCATCACTTCTGGGCCAATTTCTGAGTAGGCGTTCTTCATGCTGTGTATAACAATGGAAGTTGAACCTAGAATTATGAAGCAGTACAAATGCCACCATTGTTGCAGTTCCAAAAATTACCAGGGAAAGGGGATGGAGGGTTGAAAAAAAGTGTCGTTGCATCGTTTTTTGGCTGACCAGAAGATTGCAAGTTTGTAGAAAAAATGTGTTTTGGGGCATCTTATAGCACAAGCAACAAGTTATTGCTTGTTGCCAGACACATTCTGACTACAGGCCTCCAAAAATGCCTTTAAAGTTGGCAGTGTAAAATTCGCAAATTCACTGTCACCGCCTTCCATTGTGAAGAAAGTATGCACCAGAAGTAAAAGCAGCCAAGGGACTTAAGCGATGTCGGGCAAAAGTCAAGGGAGTTAACAACCCCGCCTGACCCACCCAATAGGCACATGGGTTGGAAAGGAAGAAATAGATAAAAGTGGTCAAAATAAGTGCTTTGTAAAGGGTCAAAATAAGTGCTGGAAGAAACAAATAAAAGTGGTCAAAATAAGTGCTTTGTAAAGGGTCAAAATAAGTGCTTTGTAAAGGGTCAAAAGGGTCAAAATAAGTGCTTTGTAAAGGGTCAAAATAAGTGCTTTGTAAAGGGTCAAAATAAGTGCTGGAAGAAACAAATAAAAGTGGTCAAAATAAGTGCTTTGTAAAGGGTCAAAATAAGTGCTAAAAAGGACAGTGACTCAGTTCCTATAGGCACATGGTGGGTTGGAAAAGAAGAGACAAATGTTTCTGACCAAAATATCAGAGCAAATGCTAAATTCAAGGGTGCCATAAGAGGTGAAGAAAGCCCTTTACAACTCAACAATTTATGATTTTTTCCCCTGCAGGAAGACAGTCCAGAGATGGTGAGAACGTTCATTGTGTTTAACGCAGACCCTAACATCAGAAACATCCACAATCACACCCCACGCCACCTGGCCACCACCTCCAGTCGCATGGAGAGGTAATGTGGTTTAGATTATCTGGGCAGGTGCTGAAGTTGTGTTTAAAGATGAGGGTTGAAAGAGAACTAAGTGGAAATGTGTGTTTTCTTCCTTTGTGTCATATCCATGATGTGTGCTTGTTTGACTTGTTTGGTGCTGAGGTGTTTCTATAGATGCACAAGTGTATGGTTGGGGCTGAAATTCCTTGAGGTGTGTGTGTATAGGGGTGGGGGTGAGGGGGAGAGACTATGCCTAAAGTTTCACTGTCACCACCAAAATGATTCTGCATTAAGATGGCAGTTGGTCTGATGAATATCCAGGCATTTTCATATTCTCTAGTAGGGACTGAAATTTTCTGAGGTGAGGGAGAGAGACCCTTTACCTAAAGCTATGCTGTCACTGCCAGAATGATTCTGCATGAAGGTGGCTTTGGCTTCTCTAATATTCAGGTGTTTCTGAACAGTTTTGGAAGAGACTGAAATTCCTGGATGTGGGGAAAAAGAGACTGTACCAAAGGTTACACTGCCACCACCAGAGCAAATCCATACTAAGATGGGCACAAATCAAGATGGTTGCAAATGGGAGTCATGGTGCTGTGTCATCAAATTACTGAGGGTGAAGGCACTGCATGGACAATGTTTATGAATGACAATTCTTGAAGAGAATTTGAGCTGAAACAGATTAATTAAGAGTTGCTTACCGACCAAGCGCCATACCATTAGGCAGATAGGATTACTATTGAATTTGCCTAGTTGTCATAAAAATTTATAAGAAAACAAAAAGGATTCAGGGTCACAGTGGTGGACTTGGTATCAAGATTTTTTTAGGGTTCAGAATCAGACAGCAAATATGTCTCCTCTTCTCTCTTGTTCAGCATGATAGAGCATTCCCTGTCATTTTCCATCGGAGAAAAACTTGTTGATCCGTATTACCCATCTTTTGTTACCGGCAGAGAACTGATCCTTTACCTGCTGCATGTGTCCGGGGCACAGCGCTGCACAGCAGAGGTGAAGGGCTGCCTGCCGGGTTGCACATTGGATGGCTCTCACAATGGGGTCCCTGACAAAGCCATGTCAACACTGATGAAACTGGACAGTGTGGGTGGGTGAAGTGGGTGTTTTCCTGGAAGACGTGTAAACGTTGGCTGGAGAAAAATAGAGTGAGAACTTTATTGCTTCCTTGAGCTGAAGAATTTGCCCAGTCCATTTGAGTCCTATACAGAGGAGTCACACGAGCAGGCATACAAGACACACAGACACACTTGCACATGCACTTGCATGCGTACATTCACATGTGCATACACACACACATGCATGCACGCACGCATGCATGCATGCATGCACACACGCACACACGCACACACACATGCACGCACACACACACATTAAGAAATGCATGCACACATACACACACATGCATGAAGAGATGCATGCACACTTGCACAAGACACGTGCATATAGTCATGCATATGTACACGCAGACACACACACCTACACACAAAGACGCATACATAGACACACATGTTTATGCATGTATGCATGGACACAGACATGCACACACTACATGTACACACTACATGTACACACACACACACACACACACACACACACACACAACCACACACACACACACACACACACACACACACACATGCATGCACACTCACAAACACACACACACACATGTGCTTGCGCACACACGCACACACACACACACACACACACACACACAACACACACACACACACACACACACACACACACACACACACACACACACATGCACACACGCATGCACACACACTCACCACACACACACTTGCATGTACACACATGCACACATGCACACGCAGACATATATACACACACTATGCTGATTTTTGAGTTTTTATATGTAGAATTGTCCCCCATTCTGATGCTTTGCTTCTGCAGGGCTTCAGTGATAGCCACTTGTTTTCCTTTTTACTTGTGTGTGTCATGTGAGTCATAAATTATTTGAATGGACCGTAGGTCCTGTGCTGCTCATTTTTTGTTTCTGTTTAATTTCCAACACTTTGATCTGAAATCCCACCAAATGTACTGAAAGTTTAGCAGGTAGAAGGTCTTTGTACTTGTATAGCACAAGTGTTGTGTTGTTTGCACGTATAAAGCACAAGTGTTGTTTGCACGTATAAAGCACAAGTGTTGTGTTGTTTTGCAGCCATGTTTGACGACCTGCTGTCAGCCACAGGGTCAGGGCAGAATGCCACTGTGACAGACAGCTCTGGGTCGGTGCTGGAGATGATCGACATTCCCTCCAACATTGGGAACAGAGTGAGTTAGGCACATGCATGCACTTCTGGTCTTTCTGTGTGTGCTGTGTCAATGCTGTGTTGTCAGTTGACTTACTCTCCGTCTGCACTGTTTCTTTTTGTGTGTGTGTCTTTTGTTTTTGTTTATTATAGGACTTAAAAAAAAAAAAATGTAAGTGTTGGTCAACATTTCTTTCTTAATGCCAAACAACATGTACAGTACAATGCAACTTCATTGTTCTGGTGAAGAATTTTATTTGGCAGCAGAAAGAACATGAAAGGCACAGTGACATTACAACATGACAGTTATGAGAAATTGTAAACATCACAATACTCTGAAACCAGTTAGTCAGTAGGTGACACACAGACACACACATACAGGTAGAGAGACAGACAGACTGACATGTGCATAGACACACACACACATGCATGCATGCAAATGCACACACACACACACACGCACATGCACATGCATGCCCACACTTTTTTTATGAAAATGTGTAATTTAATTTAATAAGTGCAAAGGGAGTCTCTTCTCTTCCAGGTGTTGAGCCTGGATGGTGGAGGTATCCGGGGGCTGGTGCTGATTCAGATGTTGATGGAGATTGAAGCTGCAGTGGGCAAGCCCATCAGAGATTGCTTCGACTGGATTGGGGGAACTAGCACGGGTGGCATTCTGGCTCTTGGAATTGCTAGAGGTGGGTGAAGATAGCACGAGTGGCATTCTGGCTCTTGGAATCGTTAGAGATGGGTGAAGATAGCACAAGTGGCATTCTGGCTCTTGGAATTGTTAGAGATGGGTGAAGATAGCACGAGTGGCATTCTGGCTCTTGGAATCGTTAGAGATGGGTGAAGATAGCACAAGTGGCATTCTGGCTCTTGGAATCATTAGAGGTGGGTGAAGAATAGCACAAGTGGCATTCTAGCTCTTGGAATCATTAGAGGTGGATGAAGAATAGCACAAGTGGCATTCTGGTGCTTGGAATTGCTAGAGGTAGGTGAAGAATAGCACAAGTGGCATTCTGGCTCTTGGAATTGGTAGAGGTAGGTGAAGAATAGCACAAGTGGCATTCAGGCTCTTGGAATTGCTAGGGGTGGGTGGGCTCTTGGAATTGCTAGAGGTAGGTGAAGAATAGCACAAGTGGCATTCAGGCTCTTGGAATTGCTAGGGGTGGGTGAAGAATTCTGGCTCTTGAAATTGCTAGAGGTGGGTGAAGAATAGCACAGGTGGCATTCTGGTTCTTGGAATTGCTAGAGATGGGTGAAGAAGCCTGTGAGGAATTGCTTTGACTGGGAGAACAAGAGATTATGAAATTTGGATTTGGGGATTGCTGGAGGTGGTGAACAGGGTGGACACGCTGATGATGATGATGATGATGATGTGGGGCTTAATGTCCTTGGATGTCAGGCTGACATATTAGGGACAATGGTGGACAAGCCTGTTTTGACTGTTTTCACTGGATTGGGGAACAAGCATTGGTGGTACATACTCTGGCTTTAGGGGCTGTTACTAGAGGTGGGAGAACAGACTGAACAAAACCATTGGCGATGTGTTGTTTTTATGTCTGTTCACAGCAAGGTGGTGTTAGAAACCATTAGCAGGTGTTTTGGTTGGATGAGGGGAATGGGTTTGGGCAGAACTCTGGGTGTTGCTAGAGGTGGTTGAGCAGGGTGGACGAACCCATTAGCAGTTGTTTCCAGTGGATTGGAGGGCATGGGCTCTTGGAGAATCCTGGCCCTTGCTGTTGCTTGAGTTGGGGGAATAGGGTGGAGAAACCGATCACTTCTGAGAGACAGGTTGGAGGGCAGGCAGACCTTTTGAGTACCTACACACCATAATAAATTAAGTAAACTGGACTGAAGCTAATGATTAAAAAGAAAGTCCTGAGATAACTTTAGGTGATTCAGTATAGACCAGACAAGCATGTTTCAATTTTGTTCCCAATGGAACCACCCCTGAGGTGAGAGCAGATGTCTTTCAATGTTTGCTTTGTGTACTGATGTTAATGTTCATGATAAAAATAGACTGCATTGTGCCTGTACAGGGTTTTCCTTGCAATACATCAAAGGCCTGTATGTGAGGATGAAAGATGAGGTGTTCAAAGGAAGTCGTCCCTACAACAGCCAGCCGTTTGAGCACATGCTGAAACGAGAGTTTGGGGAATCCACCGTGATGGCCGACATTAAGTCTCCCAAGTGAGTCAGCTTCAAGATGATGCGAAACTATGATGAAACTTAAGTAGCTGCCTTAGGGTGCTAGCCAGCCCTGCTTGTAGTTATACTGTTTCAGCGTAAGGTTTTGGGGGCTCATTATAAGCCATAGAAGGTTCTGCACTGAGTTCTAAGCCCCGCCTTCTATCGTTACGTTCCCTCAAGCTTTTGATCTGGCCTCCATGCGGTACTGTGTTGATTGGTGGAATCGGTGTATGATGATTTTCATCTGAACCCAGCATGGAAATAAATGTAATTTTCCTCATTTTATTGTAGCTCAAATTTCTCATCATCAGTGAACGTGTGCTGCTACTTATTTCTAAGGTTTTGTTCAGAGCTGGCCGCTCATTTGCCGTATGGCTGTGCTTTAGCTTGTGGGGCAAAAACGGTGACCATGCATCCTTCAGGCTTTGTGCAGGGACTGTTATCTCAGCCTGGCAGCCCCCTCTAACAATGAACAAGCTAAAAACAGTAACAATATACTGTATTCATCCCAGTCTGAAATTAAAGTTGTTGTTCAACCTCCTACATTAAAGCACAACCATTTTAATTATTATTATGTATGGCAGAATATAATGTATACGTTGCTATTTTGTATGACACATTGGGCCTTACGTTTGGCGAGAGATAATGCACCACAAAAATGTCCGTCATTATTATTTTTTCACCCGAAGACTGCATGGCTGCCCATGTAGTGGGATAGTGAAAAACAGTCACACACACACCTCACCTCTATGTTCTACAGTCCTCTCACCCTATGGAATGCACTTGTAAGTGTACACTTGCATATGCTGGGCAACCCCCAGAGTGTTCCGAGCTGGGGAATGCTACAACAACAATGTTACCATTATTATTAAGAGTACAGATTTACTGAATGCGTGAGTGTTCTTAGACCCCCAGAGTGTTCCGAGCTGGGGAATGCTACAACAACAACATTACCATTATCATTAAGAGTACAGGTTTACTGAATGCATGGGTGTGTTCTTAGACCCCAAGTGTGTCCAGAGCTGGGGAATGCTACACAACAACATTACCATTATCATTAAGAGTACAGGTTTACTGAATGCATGGGTGTGTTCTTAGACCCCCAGTGTGTCCAGAGCTGGGGAATGCTACAACAACAACATTACCATTATCATTAAGAGTACAGGTTTACTGAATGCATGGGTGTGTTCTTAGACCCCCAGTGTGTCCAGAGCTGGGGAATGCTACAACAACAACATTACCATTATCATTAAGAGTACAGGTTTACTGAATGCATGGGTGTGTTCTTAGACCCCCAGTGTGTCCAGAGCTGGGGAATGCTACAACAACAACATTACCATTATCATTAAGAGTACAGGTTTACTGAATGCATGAGTGTGTTCTTAGACCCCCAGTGTGTCCAGAGCTGGGGAATGCTACAACAACAACATTACCATTATCATTAAGAGTACAGGTTTACTGAATGCATGGGTGTGTTCTTAGACCCCCAGTGTGTCCAGAGCTGGGGAATGCTACAACAACAACATTACCATTATCATTAAGAGTACAGGTTTACTGAATGCGTGAGTGTGTTCTTAGACCCCCAGTGTGTCCAGAGCTGGGGAATGCTAACAACAACATTACCATTATCATTAAGAGTACAGGTTTACTGAATGCATGAGTGTGTTCTTAGACCCCCAGTGTGTCCAGAGCTGGGGAATGCTATACAACAACATTACCATTATCATTAAGAGTACAGGTTTACTGAATGCATGGGTGTGTTCTTAGACCCCAAGTGTGTCCAGAGCTGGGGAATGCTACAACAACGTTATCATTAAGAGTACAGGTTTACTGAATGCGTGAGTGTGTTCTGAGACCCCCAGAGTGTCCAGAGCTGGGGAATACTACAACAACGTTATCATTAAGAGTACAGGTTTACTGAAAGCATGAGTGTGTTCTTACACCCCCAGAGTGTCCAGAGCTGGGGAATGCTACAACAACGTTATCATTAAGAGTACAGGTTTGCTGGATGCATGAGTGTGCCCGGACTCCTCTCCATGCGGTGTTGGCGTCTGTCGCAGGGTCATGGTAACAGCCACTTTAGCAGACAGATACCCAGCGGCTCTGCACATTTTCCGGAACTACGAGCAACCATTCGAGGAGCCTCACAGTGACAGGGATGATGTCAAGCGATTTCCACATGTAACGCCACCTTCTGGTGAGGGCTTGGAGTTGTTGGAAAAAAACAGTTGTCATTTCTCTTTTTCTGATGTCGCCATTTGTGGACAGTATATGAACAGCATGTCAGTGCAGAAAATCGCCTTAGCCTTTGTAACAGTGAAACTATTTCATGTGGATCTCTCTTCATGTGATTATGATGATTTTTTCTCATTTTCATGTGGTTTGTTCTCTGTCTGTCCCCCCTCTCTTTCTCCCCTCCCCTTCTCTCTCTGTCTTCCTCTTCATCGGTATAAGGGATTAGGCTCAGTTACCATGAATCTCCTTTTTTTGCTGTTGTTTGTTTTGTTATTGTTGACAGTATGCTATTGTTGAATGTCTCTTCTTATAAATGTATGTAGATGTACTGCCTGAAAGTATCAGAGGTAGCAGTATGAAAAGAAGTGAGAAATAATAATAATAATAATAGTGGGGTTGCATTTTCTCAAGTGAGCCCTAGGCATGTACATTTCAAACTCAAGTTAAAACAAAACAGCAACAACAACAAAATCCAAAAGAAACAGTGAGTGAATGCATATTGCAGTCAATGGATGCATGCTATTTGAATAAATGCCCTACAGTGATGTGCTCGGCAACTACCCACCCTCCCAACATAACAAAACAGTTAAGCCTGTGTTATCCTCACTGTTCTAAAACAGTTGAGCCTGTGTTATCCTCATTGTTCTAAAACAGTTAAGCCTGTGTTATCCTCATTGTTCTAAAACAGTTGAGCCTGTGTTATCCTCATTGTTCTAAAACAGTTAAGCCTGTGTTATCCTCACTGTTCTAAAACAGTTAAGCCAGTGTTATCCTCATTGTTCTAAAACAGTTAAGCCTGTGTTATCCTCATTGTTCTAAAACAGTTAAGCCTGTGTTATCCTCATTGTTCTAAAACAGTTAAACCTGTTATCCTCATTGTTCTAAAACAGTTAAGCCTGTGTTATCCTCATTGTTCTTTGTTGTAGAACAACTGGTGTGGGAAACTGCTCGCAGTACTGGGGCCGCCCCGACCTACTTCAGGGCATTTGGACGCTTCATGGATGGAGGTCTCATCTCAAACAACCCAACTCTGGACATGTTAACTGAGATTCACGAGTACAACGTAGGCCTGCGACTGATCGTGAGTCAGACTTCTTCCCATTTTTATTGATGCTACCATCACAAAAATCAGCAAGAGACTTTCAAGGGAAGAGGGAGTCGTTTTGATCTTGGAGTATGTCGTCCATGCATGTGCTAGCTTGTTACACCTGAACTGTTTGACTGAGGGAGTTGAAATTCATGCTGCTGATTCAGCAAAAGGATATACCATACTAGGTTTATTAGTCGATGGTGGCATGTGATGACTTACTCAGGGTAGCATTTCAGATGCTGCTCATGTGGCCAGGATGGAGCAGTGTGAGAACTTTTTCTGAGAACTTACCTACCACCACAGTATGAATTTAGTTAAACTGAACTTAATATAGTTTTGTTGTTTCTGGTGTTGCGAACATGCATGCTTCATTATTTCATGATTTTTTTAATATATTTTTTTCATTCATGCATTATCTGATTTTAGGATACTTTAAGGTGGCAGGGTTGAGTACATTTTTAATCAAGTAGACACCACTTTGATCTGGAATGAACTGAGCTCAAATGCCCTTTGATTTTTACTGACCTTATCTGGCCACATTTCAGGGGAAGGGAGCAGAGGCGTGCTCCTTGGGGTGTGTGGTTTCCCTGGGGACAGGTCGAATCCCTGTGTCAGATGTGAAAAACATGGACGTGTTTCGGCCAGAAGGAATTCTTGATGCCTACCGTGCTGTTTCCGGTGCAGTGTCCCTAAGCCGCATGCTGATTGACCAGGTAACGAAATCTCATTTTTTGTGAGTGCTTTTATCAGGTGTGGGGTTTAATAGAGACTGATTTGAAGTGTATGTAGGTGGTGATGGACCTGCTCAGTAGAAAACACACTGTTGTTCTTGTGGCCATGCTCTGTGATTCTTACTCCCACTGATGAACTTTATTGATTATTTTTATACAGCACTATTGTCTGCTTCCAGGCAGACCCACTGTGCTCTAGACATGTGCAACTCTGAATGAGTGACTGTAGCTTTACACAGTACGATTTTGAATAGCCACCAAAGTGGTGTACTTACAGTGCTGTTTGGTTGTTACATAGCTGGTGCCACATGAAACTGTGGCCTTCTCAGTGCCTTTTTTGTATACATCATACAACCATGCACCAATTTAGTTTTATTTGAAGCCACATATGTAGGGTTCATGTAGGCTTAGCTGTAATCTGCCACCTGCACTTTTGGCAGAATAACCAGGATCTTTTTCATGCTACTGCAGTAACATGGGGGTGGAATGGATACTGAAATGACAGCCAGCACAGAGAGTGAAATTGTTGTGACATAATTCCATCTACATACATTGTATCCTGTTCTTCCTGTTATTCCATCATCCTGTTCTTGTTTACATGCTCTGTGATGCGTTTGCACACACACACACACACACACACACACACACACACACACACACACACACACACACACACACACACACACACACACACACACACACACTCTCTGTCTGCTGTCTCTCTCTGTCTGCTGTCTGTCTCTGTCTCTCTCTGTGTCTCTCTCTCTGTGCAATGTTGTCCTTCCAAGCATACGTATCAGAAATAGTTCTGATACTATTTCATTACACGCATGCATGCACACACGCATGCATGCACGCACAGACATGCACGCATGCATGCACGCATGCACGCACACACACTCACACACACACACAAACAAACTCTCTCTCTCGTACTTTGTGTGTGGTTCTCTCTCTCTCTGTCTCTGCCTCTCTGTCTCTCTCTCTCACTCACAAACTGGCCCTGTGATGCTGTCCTTGCAGGCGTCCATATCGGAAGGGCGTGTGGTGGACCGGGCGCGGGCATGGTGCAGCATGATTAACGCGCCCTACTACCGCTTCAGCCCCCAGCTGTCAGAGGATGTGGCCCTGGACTGCCACGACCATGACAAGCTCATCCAGATGATGTGGGAGACTCACTGCTACATGGTGGCCAACAGGAACAGAGTCAACGAGCTGGCTAACCTCCTCAGAGCCTCTGACAAATTACACTAACTTTTTTTTTCTCTCCATTTTTTACTAATTTTTTTAGGGGGTATGGGGAGTGAATACAGGTGAGAGGTCGTGTAGCACCACATTAACCTCAAAACAACACACTGGATGGCAGGTGTCGTGTTGTTTTGTTTGGGGAGTGGCGGTATCTCATAGACTGCAAAACAACATGTAAGTTGCTGATAGTTGTGGCTGATGTGGTGTTTTGTTTGGGAAGTGGTGATATCACATAGACTGCAAAACAACATGTAAGTTGCTGATAGTAGTGGCTGATGTGGTGTTTTGTTTGGGGGGGTGGGGGGGGGGGCGTGGCAATACCCCATGAACCTCAAAATAGCACATTGGATGGTGGTGTATGCTGCTTTGTTTGGTGTACTGGTATGTTGTTTTGTTTGGTGAGTGGCAAAACCGCATGAACCTCAAAACAAGACATTGGATGGTGGTGTATGTTGCTTTGTTTGGTGTACCGGTGTGTTGTTTTGTTTGGGGAGTGGATATACAACATGAACCTCAAAACAACACATTGGATGGTGGTGTATGTTGCTTTGTTTGGGGCGTGGCAATAACCACATTAACCTCAAAACAACAAATTGAATGGCAGATGTACTGATGTTTTGTTTGGGGAGTGGCATTACCACATAGATGGCAAAACAACCCATCAGATGGCTGATGTAGTGTTTTGTGTAAGGAGTGACAATAACCACATGAACCTCAAAAGAACACATTGGATTTGCGGATGCACTGTTTTGTTTGGTAAGTAGCTATTGCAAAACAACACATTGGATGGCTGATGTACTGTTGTTTTGTTCGGGGCGTGGCTATACTGCATTGACTGCAAGACAGTACATCAGATGTTTGGGAAGGAATAACACGACACAAACCTCAAAACAACACATGGGATGGTGGATGTGCATGTACTGTTGTTTTGTTTTGGGGAGTGGCAGTACCACATCAACCTTGAAACAACACCTGGGATGGTGGATGGGCATGTACTGTTGTTTTGTTTGGGTAGTGGCAATACCACATCAACCTCGAAATAACGCATTGGATGGTGGATGTGCATTTACGGTTGTTTTGTTTTGTTTGGAGAGAGGCAGTACCACATAAACCTCAAAACAACACCAGGGATGGTGGATGTGGCAATACAACATATACCACAAAACACCAGGTATGGCGGATATATATGTGTTGTGTTTGCATGAGTTTGGGCAGCAAGCCTGGGTATCAGATCTGTCATTGAGCTGCTTGCTAAGGGAGTGGAGGAGATGGCGATGCTAATAATAAACTGAGGCAGCCAGGTGAAGTATTATTTTTGCCAACGAAAGGGATAAGGACAGTGCGTAATTATTGCCAAAGTCTGTGATTTTAAAGATGTATGCATAGCTTGTTAAAACTGTATTGGGCACTGTTTTGTTGTTGACTCTGGGTCATTTTACCCCAGGTAATCGAAGAGAGGTGGGTGGGTGGAGTGGTGCATGAATGCAACATTATTCTGCCACCAATTGATGCAATTTTTTTCCCTTCTTCTTCTTCTTCTTCTGCTCTGTGTTGTTTATGGACAGTTTCATTGCTAATTCTGTCATTGCAAAACATGTTTGTACAGTTGATTTTGTTTTCAGCTGCTGATTTTTGTTTAGTTTTAGTTTTGTTTTTTGTTTTAGTGCCAACAGATTTCAAAAGATCTCATTCTAGATATGTTGTGTGTTGTTGCCTTTGAGTGCATGTTTATTTTTTGTTTATTTTCTTTGCATATGCAGATAACTATTTACCGCATTTTTGTGTCATGCTTTTTTTGTTTATTTTTTGTTTATTTTCTTTGCATATACAGACAACTATTTCCTGCATTTTTGTGTCGTCATGCTTTTTGTTGTTGTTGCTGTGAACAGCTGAAATGCAGTGAAGAGCAGATGTTCATTCCAACTGCACGACTGCAGTGTAAATTCCACTATATGTTTATAATGATGCGCTGCTTGTGTGCATCCTATGTCTTATTGCTTTTGCTGTCTGTGTACATTCTATGTCTTCCTGATTGTGCTGTCTTTGTACATTCTATGTCTTACTGCTTGTGCTGTCTGTGTACATTCTATGTCTTACTGCTTGTGCTGTCTGTGTACGTTCTATGTCTTCCTGCGTGTGCTGTCTTTGTACATTCCATGTCTTACTGCTTGTGTTGTTTGTGTACATTCTATGTCTTCCTGCACATGCTGTTTGTGTACATTCTATGTCTTGCTTGCCTGTATGTGCCATCTGTGTGTATTCTATGTCTTACTGTTGTGATTGTTAACTCCCTTCCTAGATTTGGAAAGGAAACATGTAGCATGTCAACTGTGCCCCTGTGAGATGGGCCAGCTGTTTTTTGCATAGAGTGGTTTGGCTGATTTTGATACCATATATCAACACTGAAAGGTGTGTAGTGAGTCTCGGGCACATTTGTACAATGGATGGATGTTGAAGAATACCTTCATTGCTGTTCCAACATTTTTTCTTCTTGATCAGGGAACTAAAAACCTTTTTCCTGGTTGGGATACTAAAAACAAAAAAAGTCTTGATTTGGGGACTAAAAAAATAATAAAAATCTTTGTATTTTCTCTCTCTTGATTTGGCATCTAAAAACTATTTTTCTTGATTGGGGGCGTAGTTCTTTCTTTCCCTTGCTTTGGAGACTAAGAATCAGATTTGGCTCTCGGAAGGGCTGACTGGTGCACCCGATAGATTCTTTATGAAGGGAGTAGATGTTTCTTTCCTGTTTTGATTGGAATGTTTTTGTGGTGGTCTTCCAGACTGAGATATAGTGCCTCAACGACGAGTTACTTGCTTGTTTTTATGTGTGCTTTAATTTAAACCCCTTTTTTATTTGTTTGACACAAGGTCCTTGTCCTTACTCATTGTACATGCCGCTCTGTTGTGGCATATAGTTGTTAAAGAAAATGCTTAGCTGGTGTTAGATCATCAGGGGTAATTATGTACTCATGTTGCTTGTCAGCTATTAACCAGTGCTGCACCATTGTGTTTTCTGTTGGTTGTTCTCTCACTTTTTCTAGGCCCCAGCTTTGTCGTTAGTTGTTGAAGGTGGTGTGTAGCTGAAAGTTAGACTGTCAAGGGTTGTGTGCTTGTTTTGCTTTGGTCAACTTTGGTGGCTGCTTCATCATTCTTGTTTTTTTGTTTGTTTGATTTTTGTTCCCCCACTTTTTGGACATCCCAGCTTTTTTTCACCTGATATATGGTTGTTGAAGGAGACACCAAAGTGGTAGTTAGATCGGGGGTTTTGTACTAGAGTTGCTTGTCGTTTACAATCAGTGAGTGCTTCACCATTGGTGGGTTGTTTTTCACACTTTTTCTGCATCCCAGCTTCTTTGCCTAATGTATGGTTGTTGAAGGAGACACCACACTGGTGGTTAGATATTCAGGGGTTTGTAATAGTGTTGCTTGTCATTTACAATCAGTGAGTGCTTTGCCATTGGTTGGTTGTTTTTCACACAAGTCTTTTTCTACATCCCGGCTTTGTCCCACACTGCATGGTTACTGCAGAAGACCCTAAGTAGTGGTCAGATCACCGAGGAGCAGTGTGGTTGTGTTGTTTGCTGTCAGCTGTTGGTTGTTGAGCACATCACCAGTATGTTCCACTTTTTCCACACCTCAGCTCTCTCGCAAAGCGAAGGCTTGTTCTAAGAGACCCTGGTGGTTGGACCTTTGAAAGTTGGTATTCGTTTGTTGCAGTCATCTGCAAGACCATCCCCATTGCTCTTCCACCTTTTCTGCCCAACGCCTGTATTCACTTGCACTGTTCCCAGATGTTTTACTGGTCACAATTATTCATCTTTTCTTGTCAGTGTGTTTACCTGCAAAATGTAAGATAATACTTTATTGTCCTGTAAAAGGAAATTTGCTGTGAGACATACCATCAGTGTAACATGTAAAATAAATACAAATTCAAATTAAACATGTGATAATACTACATAAGAAATGTACATAAAAAATTGTTTAAACAAATTATAATTACAGCAAAAAAACAAGTTAATAACTCATGCACACATGCATGCACGCACACACACACATGCACACACACACACGCAGGCAGGCACGCACACACACGAGAGAGAGAGAGAGAGCATGCTGCATGTCTGCATATAAATGCTCACCCACATATTGTGTGCCTGTGCATATATACATACATACACACATGCATGTTGGCAACAATTTTAAAATGAGTGGTGTTGATTAGAGGGCTCAGTGCTGGTGATAATTGTTAGTCACCAACCTCCACCTAACCTCCCAATCTCCACTCACCAACCTCCACCTAACCTCCCAATCTCCACTTACTTTTGCCTAGTCCCACGAACAGTTACGTGCCAAACTTATTCCTCAGTATGTACATGTAATTGAAAAGATTACTTCCTCCATTCAGAGCCTTGTGAATTTCAGTGGCTATCACAATGCTGCAGTGGTTGCCTCTGGGAGTATTTGCAGACCGGATGAAAACTTTCTGTTTTCTTTGGAACAGTCCTTGTATGTGTTTTATTTTTGCTTCAGTACAACCATCCTTGTTACACACACAGTGTGTATGATTATTTTTAAGCTGCAGCACAATCATATTTTTGCATAATTATTACGTTTTATTTCTGCTTCAGTAGATCCATACTTGTTACGTATAACGTGTTTTACTTTTGCTTTAATAGAAACGTATATTTTACTTTATATTTGTGTACTCTGTTTTTGCTCGAATAGAACCATGATTGTTGCATATACTGTGTTTCAGTTTTGCTTGAATAGTTAGTACTTGGATTTTAGTATTCTGTCTGCTGCACATGGTCATCCCAGGACTGCTTCAACGGGTTTCATTTGGCAGAATATGCACAGGAAAGGGTCAACGGTACCAGCATATCCTAGCCTTGTGTGCTCTTTTAACGGGGGTAATACAGAAGGGACTAACTTTTCAAAAACTTGTGTTTGATGTCTGTGTATGTATGTTTTGTTTTATGTTTGCATAGGGACTGGTTTTGCAGATTGACTTGAGAAACTGTTTGTATATGAGAAGAGTTTTGAAATGTGAATTTGCTTGTGACAGAGTTTGATTATCCTGAGATGATCCTGTGCAGTTGACAGGATGTTAAAATGCTATTACTAACTAACACAGGAAAGGAAGTATTGTCTTCCATCAAATTCAACTCTTGTCAACAAAGACTTTGACGTTAATTAGATCAGGCAAGGCCAAGCTGTTTGAGACAAAGATCATATCATCGCACTGTTGTCATTACCATACTTTGTTATTGTTGTTATTTTTATATGTGATAATTGACCATATTATTTGTTATGCATGTGGGTGGTAATGGTCTACATGTGGATGGAAAAAACATTGACCAACACTTGCAGAAAGAGTGCTCCCAAGTTTACTGCTTTTTAATACCTTTTATCCAAACTTATTGCTAAAGTTACAGAGTGTGAAAGTGCTTCATGAATGTGGCAGAGCTGAATTGCCAAGACATGGGAAACCTTGGCAAACTTTTTACCGAGGGATTTACTGATGCGAACAGATTGTTTTGCCAAACTCCACCAGATGTAATCATTTGTTTCAAAACATTCTGGTGGTATATGGCATGCCCACACCTCTCGGTGGAACACATCCTTCACACACACTCATGGCTTTGCCTCTTGCAATGATCTTGTCTCATTGTTTTTCTTTGTGTGTGTGTGGGGGGGTGGGGGTGGGGGGGTGCTATTTTTGTTTTCTCTTGTGACTTGAACCTATTCTGTTCTTTGGTTACCATATATATGTGGCCAGGTAGAAATCGACTGGTTTTTGTGGGGCAAGTGGCAATGTCCATGCAGGTATTTTTTGGTGATGTATATTTTTTGGTGACATTGGGTACATGTGGTTGTAACTTCCATAGCAGTATTCGTCATTCCGTTTGTGAACCATGTTTTATACTGAGTTTGTACAGAAACGGCTGAAAAGTGGAAACTGCCACTGATGCAAAAATAAATGTGATTTTTGTTCCGATTTTTTGCTTTAGTGGTGCCCAGTATTCTTTTAAATTTATGCAAAATCAAAAGAAGCATAAAAGAGCTTCACATTTTCAGGTTAAGCAACAAACAAGAGTCATTTGTTGACGGGAACATCATCATCATTGATGTTAAAGACAGTGTTTCATGTCAATAAGGCTCATGTTCCTGGTGCTCTTGCGTTGTGAGTTGTTTCAGGCATAATTGATTTGAGTGAATTCAGTAACACTGGAGCCACCTTTTTGATCGTTTCCAGCAGCAGTTGGGGTACCAAAGAATTATTTATTCAGGAACGTTGGATCTCCCGCTACCTGATTGTTCCCCTCAACAGTAGGATTATGAGGCATTTGGTATTCAGAAACAGTGGAGCCACCTTTATGATTGTTTTTATCAGCAGGTGGAACATCAATGAATCATTTATTTATTCTGGAACGTTGGAGCTCAATGTATGATTGTTCCCCTCAACAGGATCCACCTTTACAGTTGCTGTTCCCCTCAACAGCAGGAACATCAAAGCACTGTGCATTCAGGAACATGTGATCCACCTTTACAGTTGCTGCTGTCAGCAGCTGGAGCAGAAGAAAATCACCAGTCAGGAGCTTTGGAGCTCCGTCTAGCTGATTGTTCCCATCAGCAATAGGAGCATCAAAGATGCATAGAGTAGCAGTGCCGCCTTTATGATTGTTTCCACCAGCAATTGGAGCACCAAAGAGTCACCCATTCAGGAACACCAGAGCCTCCAGTATATGGCTCCCCACCATGTTTATAATTAAGAAAAAGTGGAGTGTGGTTGAATCAGATCAAGTATATTTTTGTCTTCCAGATTTAGCTCTATGCCCAGCCTCTTTCCCCGCAAGCTTTTGATCTGACTGCCATTTGGTACCCCATGTTGACAGGTGGAATGCATGATAATTTGAGCCTGACATTGCATTCAAATGATTGTAATTTGCCTCATTTGATTGCAGCGATATATATATATATGTATATCTTGCCATCAAAGAATGTGTGCCATTTGATCATTTAAGGTTTTGTTTAAAATCAGCTGGTCTTTGATCTGGTGTTGTGCTTTCGCTCATGCGTAAGGCTGGCACGGTCAGCAGCAGTGTTTTGCTGTTTTCCTGAATGGCTAAAATGTTATTAAAATCTGGGATGTCTTATTAAAGTCTAGGATGATTGGCAGCCTGGAACCCTCTGTTGTGATGCATCTTGATGCAGAATCATTCTGGTGGCAATTAAGACTGTAGCCCTGAGTTGAGGCAAAGAAATAATATACCAAGAAAGTGCAGTCCTTAAGGCCGACTAAAAAAGGCGAAGACAGAATTCCCTTGCATTGAACTTGCTCTGCTGCCCATTTCTTCTTCACTTACAACAGCAGGAATGCCATATGACCATAAAACATTGTCAGAAAGATGGTGAATCCCTTATTGTTTCATTTAAAATGAAGACAGTAGAATAAGACATTCTCTTTGTGCTTTCAGTTAGCAAAAACTATTACATATTAGTCTTTGCAGTTAGCAGCAGAGCCAGTTAGGAAGGGTTGTAACTTTGTGACCGTCCTTTGTGTGTATGGACTGTGCTATCTTGGTACGGGCTCCCTCCCACCCCACCCTCATGGGACTTTGCTCCAAGCATTGCCTCTTTTCAGACAACTTGGCCTTTAAAGGGGAACCAAACCGAAGTCTCGAGTTGGCCTGGAAAATGTGCAGATATTTCTACCTGCAGGTTTATTTGGTTGTTTGTCAATATTTATTCAAAAGAAGTTCTTTGTTGCTTCAAATTTCAATTCCTCAAGGCTCAGACATGTTGGTTCACTCTTTACCAATGAAGAACAGAAAAATGAAAAGGTTGGGCCTTGATGCAGTTCATACTTTCACCACACATTCCAGCCTGGTTTATGAGATAACAGATACAGACTGCTGGGTACAGAGTGGCAATGCTCACACTGGTGTTTTCATGACTTTCAATCATCAATTCTTAACAAAGAGGATGAGAAATTGTGTTAAAAAACAACAACTGCTGTGTGTATATTTTGTATTTCATTCCTGTCAGAAGGGCCTTTGATGCTCCTTCTGTTCGGTTCCCCTTTAACAGTCGCTATGGACAGGGCTGCTTTTAAGATAACTATTTAAAGGGGACGCAGGGGGCTGGGGTCATGCTGCTTGGTAACTGAGAGGAAATATAGGTTTTGCGTGAATTTGTTCCTCTGGGACAGGGTTGGCTTCCAAGGCGGTGGAACCAAGCTATCTATTCAGGAACATGCTTGCATAGACAGTTAACTGTTTTCGTGAACCTTCAAGTTAAAGCTGTTGAATTTGTGTCACAATATGCTAAACCAGATTCTTTCTTGTAAGATCAATCTTTGCCTTTTTTTAAATTTATTTTTTACCATTGGCTCAAAGGTGAGCAGCTGCTAGAAAAGGTGTATAATGGTTAGAGGTATACAGTCTGAATTATTATTAATGTGACTTTGTATTGTTGTTGTGGCACAGTTCTGGCTGCATTGGGCACATTTTGGGGTTTGTTCTCAGGTAGATTTAAGGTCTAGCTTTAAAAGGACTGTCACCTTGTTGTAGTATATTGGTGCAGATTTTCACTTGTAATATGTCTAACTCGTTTTGCATGTTTTGATTGAACAGTATATTTCATCGTAGAGGTCTGCACTTTTTTCTCTTGTGTAAATAATAATGATGTATTATTTATGGCACCCCATGTTGTAAGCACTCTGGGTGCCTACAGAGGCCTACAGATGTACACATTTGATCACATTCACACACAAACACATGGGCATGCCCCTACCCCCAGTTGACTGGATGTAAAGCACCAAGTTACTTACTTACTTCTCTCCCCCAAAACAACAACAACAAAACAGTGCATGCATACACACACAAGTGCTGTCCATTGATTTCCACAGAGGAGCACGCTGGTGAGAAGACCGTGGGAGAATGGTGGTGGAAATTCTTGGTTGCCCCAGTGGCACATTCAGCTAATGCAAGGTTAAGTCCCCCTCTCTGCCCCTGATGATTCACACTTGCTGGGATGCAAGACAGCTGCTTCTTTGGAGATTTGGTACCCAAGCTGGAGTGCAGTTCCTCTTCTTTTCTTTTCTTTTAAAAAAAAATCAATTTTTCGTGCTGTGATTTGTCATTGACAGATGATGTGACTCAAATAAATGCTCTCTGAAACTATCTTTAAAAAAATAATAATATATATATCACTTTTGGACAGATTTACAGACTTCCATTTTATAATACCTCCTTGCCCCTTATTTATATATGTTTATATAGATTCCATATGAGGCTAAGATCAGCAGATGTCTCATTTAATGAATGTAAGTCTGGAAACAGACCAGAACCTGTGTGAATTTTGCAAGTTCCGAAAGTAGATGTCTCTGGAGGGTCTAGAGCCAAGCCGAAAGAATTAAGATTTTTGGGACAAGTCACGCAGGATTTTGTTGATGCAGATTTTATTACCCATGACAAAAAGGATGTTGTGAATTGCTTTTGGTGTGAAAACAGTTCACCAAAGACTCTTCTTCAATGATAATTGCCCTTTGGTGAGAGAGCAGTCAGTTTTCTGCCAAACTTAACCACTTAGTCAGGTGTACTAAGGGAGAGAAAAAATGCATACTGGTACTTGCATGTCAGTACTGGCTGGCGGTTTGCTCAAACTTTGCTATTTAATCACATGTAGTTGGTATATAAAACCAGTTGCTTTGAAACAAAATATGGGCATCTATCTTGAACTGTTATGCACACGTCTTGTTACTGCTTGCCATGCATTTGAAATTGTCCATATAACCCGGGTTGAGGCCGTAATCCTATTACTTGCTGTGTTGGATTTAACTTAATGAATTGCCGTGCTATGCTGTGCAGAATGTGAAAACTATGGACGAAGATGACAACCCTCCCCCCACCCCCTCAGCACACAGTGTATAAATTCAGAGAAGCCGTATCTTCATCTGTACCAAACCAGCTGGTTGGTTTCCAGTAGGTTCTACATGCTGCTGTTTGTGCTGTGTAATTTTGCAAGCATTCTTCTCATTTCAGGTTGAAGAATTTCCATGTTTGGCGTTTTCCCATTTGAAGATTTTAACCAGTGCACTGTTTCAAATGATAACCCCATTTTATTTTTAGTTCAGTGTTCGTGTGTGTGTTTGACAAGTATGAAGGATTTGATGGTACTCATTTCCAGTATTGTACAGCACTTACTAATTCTAAAAAAACTTAACACTTTCTTGTTTAGAGTGTGCTGCTTGCAGGGCCTGAGTGTGCCACAATGTGCAGTAGTTTGAGACGCTGCTGCCAGAATGTTTTGATCATACACCCTACCTGAATAGGCACTACCCAGCCCCAGCACTGTATGTAGAGGAGATGTGTTTTAGTATACAGCAGCTTGTATCACATCAGTAACATTGTTCAGAACCCACAAGGGGCACCTTGCTGCTTTGCGACATTTGCCATGTACCGATACTGTGAGTGTGCATGTGCTCAGTTTTCACCCGATACAGCCAGTGATGGAAAGTGTTTGATGTCACCTTTATCAGGTGTTGACTTTTCTATTCCTCTCTCTCTTTTTGTTGGCATGCGTTTGTTGCAATGTACTGTGGCATTTTATTTTTTAGAATAAACACTCAGAATGTGTGATTCCGCTTTGTTCAGTTCCTAATTACATTCATGACTGTGACATTTAATGCAGCATAGTGCTTGGCTTTCGCTGTTAACAGCTCTTTCACACACACACACACACTCAGAGAGAGAGAGAGAGAAAGAGAGACAGAGAGAGAAAGAGAGAGAGAAGGGGGCACTGGAATGAAGCCCAATTAAATTCAGAACACACAAACAAGGTTTTTACCCCCAAATTTATTCAGAACTAAGCGCAAACTTCCCCATAAAAAGATAATACCATATTGCTTTTGTGCATGCAAGTGTGTTTCATCTATTCTTTTGCATTTTACGTTGGATATTTACAGATATATATATTCATGGACAATGTGCTTATCAAGAACTAAACTGAAAGTCACCTGTAAAGAACATGCAGTCACTGTAAATCAAAATCACAGTCTTTGGGTGTAGTGTTACCCCACATCGAGATTAATACGGTGTAATTCCACACTCTCAGCATAGCACCATATCCAAAGCACATAGCATGGAGACATCTTGTAATGAAAGTAAGCACACTAATCCATGCCAAGTCTCATGTAAAGACTGTGTGCCTGTCAGGGCAAAACAACTTTCTTCATCTCGCACATGAGCAACTTGCAAGTGCTGCTAATTCACACGCACACGTACACACTGAAACACAAATGCTGCAAATTCAAAGAAACCTCTCACTATACCACACCCCTCTCACTCATTATTATTTCAGAGGGCAAGTTCGTCTCATAGAGTCAACCAGCAGCTGACCTCCTGGCAAATGCATGTGTCACTGTCAGGAGCGTACTAAGCCACATCAAGCCTGATGTAATAATGGTCGGTCTGTCGGGGCAATACAGCTTTCTTTATCTCTCACACATGCGAGTGCTGCTAATTCACACACATACACCAACATGTGTATCACATAAAACAACACCATGCTGCAAATTCACAAAATCTCTCTCATCATTGCACACATGAAGCCCCCCTCACTCAGTCTCTCAGTTAAAATATTTTGGATCTGGTCTGACAACTTGCCCAGAATGCATCACCAGAGGTCGACGGCTAGGTTGTGCCCGGCATGGAACCGCAGTAGGCCCTGGTGTAGGAGACGTCTGGTCACGCCCCAAGCAACATGGTGGCGCATGTGAATGCTGTGGAGAGCCAAGCTGAATAGCCACAGGTTGGCTGTTGGGTTGCTGTGGTGTAGAAGGCGGTGAAGGACAAGCGGCCATGGATAGGAGAGGCACAATTTGCTGCTTCTGACCTTCAGTTGTAGGGGCCCCCGTTGCCGACTGGTGGGTATTGCAGACCACTTGTGTAGCCATCTTGCTGACTGCACTGTGGTCTGGGTTCACTGACGGGGAGAAAGTGTTGTCTGTTCCAAACATAGTCTGCTCCTTCAGAAGTAACTATGTATGACCTGTGACTGTCTTGAGTCTTAGTATGCATGAATGCTTGTTCTATATGGTGTCAGAAGCGACACCCAGCTATGAACTTTGACTCTGCAAATGCCTGCATTCAAGCAAATAGGTAGAAAAGCATTTTACGAACTGAAAGTGATTTGGCACAGTGGTTGCTCATTTACGAATTTTGACCTCCGATATGTGCAAATTGTGACCCAGTCAAAAGGCTGAAAGCAGTTTTTCAGTATGTGGTTCAGTGGTTAGGACACTTTCGCATAGCAAGATGATGGAAGCCTTACGCAATCCTGTGTCTTTGTCTTTTGAAGGCAACGTTGTTGAAAACTGGAGAACTTTTGAATCTGAATTTGACATTTTCGTAGAGGCTGCCTACAGTGACAAGAATAACTGTACAAGATAGGTAAGTTGGTGTTTTACGCCCAGTCAACCGATGCAGTTATATCAGGGTGACAACTGTACAAGAGCGTACATTTTGCTGAACTTGGCAGGCAAGGATGCCATTGAAAAAGCAAAAACATTCACATATGCTGTTGAGGTGAGAGATGATGACGGTGACATCATTCAGGTTGCTGAAAGTCAGGAAAGTGTCGTAGTGCCGAAACCAAATTTTTTGTGAACTGTGCAACCCACTGACTAATGTGATCATTGAACGACACAAGTTGAACATCAGGTTTCAGGAGGCATTGGAACCTGTTGAGAATTTTATCACAGCACTGAAGATCCTAGCAGACACTTGTGAATTTGGGACTTTGAAAGACTCTCATTTGTGACAGAATAGTCTGTGGAGTGTCATCAGATGCTTTGCAAAAACAGCTGCAAGAGACCTGACTCTCCACAAGGCTGTTCAGCTCTACCAGGTTCATGAAGGTGCTGAAAGGTACAGCAGGGAAGTCTCAGATCAGCAGGAAGTTAATGCAGTCAGACAACAGGTAGCTCTGCAACAGTCCGCGATAAAGCATGCGTGTACTGAGGACGTCGTCATGCACTGCAGAAGGAACTCTGCCCAGCATTTGGCAAAAAGTATTCTTTGTGCATAAAAATGCATCATTTCATCAGTCTGCAGGTCAACAGAAATGTCAGCATTGTTGGCCATGATGAAGCTGATAAGCTCCAAGAGGATGCTGATATTCATGACATCATACAGACCCAGACCCGAAATGAAATTCACTGCACGGCAAGAGTCAACACTCACAAAATCAGGCAAAATGGATAAACTACCGACAGTCCAAATCTATCACACTGGTTTTATAGTGGTAACCTAGAGGATACTGGCTTGGAGTGGAAATTGGCTTTAACACCCAGTCAACCATGACAGTTATATCAGGTTGAGGGGGGGTGGGAGGTGAAGTTGGAGGAACAGGAGCATGCCCCTGGCTATCCACTGGCAGGCTTGGGGCTTTGCGCCAGCAGCTTAATGCTGCAAAATACTCCTGAGGATATTTATTTCCTTTTTTAAACTGTGGCAGCTCTGCAATGCCCTGGTGAACATGAGAGTGTTGCATAATTCCCACATGGTCCTACCCCTGCATCTCCCTCCCATGAGGGAATTTTTAATTTAAAAAAAGTGTTAAAGCCTCTGCTTGAGTTCACAGGAGATCGTTGATAGCTGCGATTTCCCCTCTGCTCAGTGGCTGCAGCTGAAAACCCTTGAGGTCCTCTTTGTGTTCAAGGTCACGCAGGTGGTTCAGCTTGGGTTTCAGCTCCGTTCGAGTTTTGGCAATCTCCTTCCCCGTCTGATCAAAGTCTGAAATTCAAACAAGTGTCAAACAAACCGGAGACAGATTAATCCGACATGTTCTTGTTGCATAAACTAAAGCAATAATTTAAGCCTCTACATGCCTGTGAATGTGAGGTATCGTGCAAAAAAACTGAAAGCTCATCTCAGTGCATACAGATTCATAACTCACTTTATTCATGATATAGCCATGACCATACATATTGCATCTGGCTTTGCTACTTACATGAACTTGATGAAGTAAGACCCCTAATTTCATCATGAAACTGATGATCTATAAATTGATGCAAAATATACTAAGTCTAAGACAATAACCGAAAATTATTATTTAGTCGCCTCTCAGTGTATTACTAACACAGGGTTGGCATTAACCAGTAATTTCTGATGTTTGACCGTTTAATATCAGCATATACCAGGTGAAAAAAATCAGCAATCACCAATCATACTGGCTGTTATTTTGCTTGATGGTTCTCAAAAACAACAACAAAAGTTCAGAGAATGTGTACACATGTGTATTTGTGTGTGCATGTGCATGCGTGTGTATACTGTTACTGTATGTGTGGCAGTAACAGAGACAGCCGTGTATCTGACTGGTTACAATGATTATCTGTCTGGTTTCCATGAACCACTTTCACCACCTTATACTAGTTACAGATCATTAGAGGTCACACCTGTTTGATTTATTTTATTTTATTAAGTCTTAATAAACATCCCCACTTTTTTTTTTATAAATCATTTATCGTTGCACAGAACAGCACTTTTTTAAGTCAAAAAGACGGTATTAAAATCTGGACAGAATAGAAAATCCCCCCCAAAAGGCAGTTTTAGTACCTTTGTCAAGTAACCTTGATGCAGACTTCTTCTCCATTTTGATAAACATGTTTCCCAAGCACAGCCATTGCTTCTCATTTCTTTTTTCCTTTTGTAGAAACCTGAAACACACATCAGTCGCCCATGACTGTGTAACTGAAAAACAACTAATCTACTAAAATGGAGAAAAGCAATATGATTTTAAAAGCCTGAGATTAGTGAGAAAAATATCAGTTCTGTCACACACACACAAGCATATTATTATTAACCATGAATACAAGTTATACAACAAACTCAGTTCATTCTTACATCAGAGGTTCATGCTCTACATCCTTTTCACCCCCCCCCCCCCCCCAACCACACACACACATTCCACTGGCTAGGCTGTGGCTCTTTCCAAATGCAGGTTAATTATTTCTCAATCAGCTGTTGAAAGTGAGACACTTAGAGCATTGTTCTAAATTCTAAACCAGTAATACTAAATAAGTTCCATCCTATCCAAAACTGATTTGAACCAGTTAAACCAGTTAAACTTAAACTTAAAGGATGTCATTTAAATCACTACATCAAAGTAAAAAATATTAGCAAAAAAATTAAGCAACATTTCAATTACTGTGACTGGCAAGCATGGGAAAACCCAAATTATGGACAACTGCTTAGAATGGATAAGACTGAAGATTACCTCATTGCCTCTCGTGTCTGGTTACGGTGTCGATCAAGGTCAATTAGCTTTTGTTTGTCTGCCAGAATGTCCTCAGCTACACCCTCCACCAAGCTCAGATGTTCCAGAAGCCTCTGGGAGTTCACAGGACCAACACTGTCTTCATTCATTCTGCAATAACAATTAACATTATTAGCACATTATGCATTTTAATTTTTTAACTTATTTAAGATCACTTTTATTAGTTTTAAAGTTTTATATTAATTTACTTTCAGTCAGACCTTAATTATATCTATATCAATTACACCTGCCTTACTGACATGTTTTTACAGTTTTATTACTTTCAGGTTATAATATTATGACACTTGATAGCACAAAAGTTTTTGTTAATTACAGGGCAACCTACAGATCATGTAAAAGATACTATAATGTATATATATATTTTATATTATGCAGTTGTGTCACCTGTTTCTGGGACCATATCAATTTTTGACAATTAACGGGCTCCACAAAAGATATTTTAGTTTTTATCCTTAACCTTTATTCAAATTTCAATCTTCAGGTTCTGTCAGTGTCACTAGTGTCAGTGTCGTTAGTGTCGACTGTGCATCTAATAAAATTATAGACATACAGTGATACACAACATTTTAGCAAACAAACAAAAAACAACTGAAAAATCAAAGGTACCTGTGTAGCACTAGCACACTACTCATGAATGTGTCACTTCAACTGGGGAATGTTAAAAACAAAACAAACAAAAACAAAAAAACTTGAAAATGCCACTTGTTTTACACGGGGATACTAAAAAAAAATCATTCAACTTCAAGTACTGATATCTTTATTTGCAGTTACCTAGCTAAAGGCAGTCAAGCATAATTTATATCCACAGCCACTGAAGATCCCCTGTCCACTGTCCGAGTGGACAGGGGATCTTCAGTGGCTGTGAAGAGTTCTAAAGTCTAAGGCCAGTGGCATAAAAACTGACACACAAATGATGCAAAATATAGATATTCTCCATCATAAACATACATACTTTGCATACATTTTTGTAGCAGATGTCGCTAGTTAGTAGTAGTACACACACACACACACACACACACACACACACACACACACACACTGACAGAGTAGCATCCATGAATCTGGCACTGGTATAAATATCTGAATTATCAGAACTGCTTGTCACAGTGGCTAAAGAATTTCAAAACCCGTACGTGTCTAAAGACGCACCTGTTCAGCAAAGTATTTTCAATGTAAAACGGATTTGTAAACTGTATCTGAGCGATTCTGTGGTTGAAACTGATGATCAGTCATTCAATGTTTCTGTAGCGATGACTGGGTAGTGGTTGAGGCAAACGACTGTTGGTCACTCACTGTCGCAGAAAAGAATAATTACTCGACCGTACAAACGCTACTCTGATAAAACAGTCTCTACAGAATGCCCCTTTAGTGGCGTAACCAATTCTAGCAAAGTCTGGAGTAAGGTGCCGGAAAATGAGGCTTCGAGTAAGCCAGGAGCTGGACAGGTCCTTCTTCCAAACTACCATGTGCACACACATCCAAGAGGTCCAAGTCATTACCGTACCAGTATTAGTTTGTCTCCCCAAAACCGTTACCCAAATTGGTATAATTTATATTTTTCACTTCAACTTGTGCTAACGTTGCGCACACCCACTGACTGACTCCTCATTAAGAAGAAAAAGAAGAAAAAAATGGACTGCTTTTGGTTGCGTGTCGCTTTATTCCACAGAAACCGTAGGCTTATTTGGGACGGGAGCCCGACGGCTACCTCGACTTTCACACAGCTCATGAGCTCGGATTTTTGACTGCCGCAGCATGCGCACCCATGTCGTGTTAACAGTGTGATTACGAGCAGCACGATGAAATATTATCAGATCCCTGTTCTGTCGGCCAAATTAGAATTCTCATAATGTAAACTATCTACCAGCTCTGGTTATCCTGTACAGGTAGTATGCGGTAATTACCTCCCCGTCGTAACTTCCGGTGAGCGCCAGTTTCAAAACAAAATTGTACTGCTCCCTTTTTTTCATTGCTATTGTTTACCTGTGTGATAACCACAACCAACAGTGTGATGTCAGTGCTTTCATCCGACAGCTTGTGCCTTTTCTTTGATCCACGCGGATTTTAACTTATAATTTTGAACAATGTTTCTAAATTCTTAGTATACTAAATTACTACCGTATTTTTTGTCTCCAACGCCCTACAATTCAGCTGTGGTTAAATCCTATTCCTAGGACAGTGGCGTAAAATCCATTGGCGTATGGTGTAAAAATTTCAGTACTATACAAGGCTAAATGGTATAGCTGCAAACAGGCTGTGACTCAGAATAGATGATCAGAACTTGGGGCACGATTTTGATTTGATTTGATTTTTCAAAATTATAGGAGTAGCCGCCATCGGCATTTAAAATATAATTAAGCTGTTCTGTAGCACTATGAATACGGTAATCTACATATCTCTTCCCAGGACCAACCAAAACCAGTACAAATAAACTGCTTCAAAAAAGCGCCGCACCCCCCCCCCCCCCCCCCCCCCGTATGATCTACCTGCACCTGAAGCCTAAATCCCACCTTGGCATCTTTAAAGTGGGGGCTCACTTCACTTTCTTTTCAGGGTGAAGCTTTTATTAACTAAAGTAGGGTAGATGATGGTACTGTGGTAGGTGTGACTAGGGCTGTGCAGCCACTGCCAAATACCTGAAATACACTTAATAATTTATACAGTGAAAACTAATTAACAGTTGGGGTGGGGGGTAGGTTTCTTTTTTCCTCTAGCCTGCAGGAATGTATGTGTGCATACCAAATGATTACAGTGGCAGCTTGACTTCTTTTAAACTTTAAAGTATAAAAAGCAGATTGTGTTTTGTATAATTAATTTGATTCTTACAGTTACTGAGTTAGTGGTTACACTGGTCCTGACTGGGCTATATTATACATGTGCAATTTGGACTTAATTTTGTTGTTGATTTTTTGCTTAAATGTTTCAGAACTATGGCAGAAACTTACGGTTTCCCGATTCTCACACCAGAGGAGTGTGTTGCGTTCTTCCGAGAAGTTTCCAACACAGCAATATCAGAGGAGGATTTCAAGAAACCGGACGTATGGCAATGTGCAAGTCTTGAATTTACATTAGTTAACAAACCAAATTCATAGTCTTTTTTGTTTGCTGTTAATTTTGTTGGTTTGTTTGTTAGCTATGATGATTAATAAATCATATTCATACTGATAATATATTTAACTTAAATTTAAGACAGCTTTCAAAGTTTTCAGTAATATTTTATAAGTAATACTAATAGTAATAGTACTGGTAAGTATAAAATCTAAAAATGTCAAGTAAAAAAAATTAAGCAGGGATCTAAGTTCTTACAAAACATATTTTGAAACGAAAGTTTTTCTCCAGTGTGACTGTGAGTGTGAGAACATTGTTTATAAATTTATTAAACTGCAGTTGAAAAAAAAATCAGCGTTACTCTATCCTCAGACATTTCCTATGACTTGTAAGTATCATTATCATATGGCTAGATGCATTACAAATCCATTGTGTCAAGAAGCCACTAATTCTCAACACTATGTTCATAACTATGGTATAGTATAATCATAATAATTATTCACGATTGTCTTCTGTTTATATAGTATCAATGTGTATTTCTCAAATGTGTTACACTTACAGTTATCTAACTGGACTAACATACATTGTATGATACTTTGAATCTATTATTCTATAACATTAACAGTATAAGTTTTATATTTTTGCATTTATATATATGTCTATATATATATATATATAAAGTATGAGTTTTCTGTTTGACCCTTACACTGTTACAGGCTAGAAGATGGCAAATATTTTATGGAACAATCTTTGAGTTGATGACTGGACGTCAGGCTGATCTCATTGCGCAGGTATTTAGATGTCATCAAACACACTGAGTGGAGACTGGCTCATAATAAGTAAAATAATGTATTGTAATTTGTGATAAATAAATAAAATAATGACAACTGATCTACATACAAAAGTGACTTAGTTATGTAATACAAATAATTAAACATTGGATGACAAACACAATTATTATTTAAAGCACCATTTTCTTTGATGTAACTAAAGTTTCAATTACATTTAACTGAACAACATACTTGCCAGTTTGTAACTAACAAAAGTTAGACTAGAACTACAAGCACAAGCAGTACGGCCAAGGCTATTTTACAAGTCGAAGATCGGACACATCTGATAAACTTTAAACAATTTGGAAATTTTAATTTAACTGGTACTAGTTGTAGTCATTGTTACAGACCCGCCTGCATGCTGCGTCTGACTGTGAGTACAGCGAGCTGCACGAAGAATCCTTCACCTTGATGACTTTCACCATGGCATTGTGAGTGATGCAATCAGCAAAGCTAAGCTGCTCACCATCTTTTCACACTTATAACTTTTTAACTCAAGCAAGCATAGCCCCCGCATGCATGCACACACACACACATTCACAGATATCCCCTCCAACCCCACAGATGACAGGGTAATCCCCATTACACACGCACACATGAATGTACACCCACCCATAGTCGTACGCAGAGTACAAATAAATGAGCAAAGTGCTGTGGAAAGAGATTTGCTTTATCTTTATGGGTGGCCTTTACTGAGTAAAGTACCACTGATACTATGAGGTTTTACAGTCATTAGAATATAGATCCACTCTGGTGTTGGGAATGACTTCCATCATCTTGAGTCAAACTGAAAATTCTGTCATTCCAACATTTGTGTTTTGTTTGTGCTGAGATATATATATATAATAGAGTATGCTGACCAGGCTGTGGGGATAGCTCAGTGGTCGAGTACCGGCTCGTGGTCAAGCGGTTGCAAGGTTGAGTCCTGGAAGGAGCAGCAGGAGAATTTTCTTCTCTTGGGTCAACTTTCTGTGCTGACTCTTATGTCAGTATCTGTTTCACCCCTGTGTTACCGCTGTAGCCGGTAAAAGATCCTGGTCATTCTGCCAAAAGTGCAGGTGGCAGGTTGCAGCTAAACACACATGCACCCAACATCTGTGGCTTCAAATGAAGTGACACCATAAACAGATGCACGGTTGTACGGTGTACACAGAATGTGTGCCAAGACGGCAGCAGTTTTATGTGGCACCAGCCATGTGACAACCAAATAGCACTGTAAGTACACCTGTTCAATGGATATTCAAAATGCGCTGTATGTGGCCAGTCACTCATTAAGAATCACATGCAACAAGAGCACAGCGAGACTGCTTGAGAGCAGAGAATAGACTAGTGCTCCTTAAAAATGATCAATTTATATTTATTAATGTGGCAGCAGAAAGGAGAAAAATAGATCAGGGCAAAGGCATTGCTTGAAGAAAATCCTTGTTTCTGTTTCAGGCAGCAGAAAATGAGTGCAGCTGGCATTACCGACTTCACAATGAGAGATCTCCTGGAACCAAGTAAGCATCACAGCTTGTTCCCATCCCCCCAGTGTGACATTATATCATGTGACATCAGGACATAGAATGGATCAAGCAGCTATTATTGTTTTTGCCATCCTGTAAATTTGTTTCTGTACCATTATTATATTGAATTGGGATAAGAATATTTGTATTGATTAAAATTAATACACATTTATTGATTCATACATCATTCATGATACATACATGTTTTTATGTGAAGAAACAACAATTGTGGGAGACTAAAAAGGCATGTGTGTGTATGAAAATGTACTGGTGTCCTGATGAGGTTAACACAAGTATTTTGTGTTTGTAAATTGTATCATACTGCCTTACTGGAGTTTGCTTGTAGTTGTAATTGCGTGTACTTGCAGAACCGAAAAGGCTGCTGCGCATTGTGAGTGGCGCCATCAACTTCATTCGGTTTGGTGTTTTCCAAGAAGAAGTGTTCAACAAAACCAAAGAAGAGCTGGTAAATTTCACTTCTTATTTTGTTATTTGATTTTGACATGGACACAGCTTCACTCCTCCTTTCAGTTTGATTCTGTCTAGAGTGGGCAATATCTGCATTTAGCCCTGTCAGCTCTTTCTTTGCTTTTGTGTGTGTTGATGTGTTTGATTTAGCAGTGTGAATGCTGTGATGTTTGTGTTTGTGTCAATGTGTGCGTGTGTGTGTGTTAACATATAATGAATTTCAGATATGAGCTATTCTGACCAACCAATTTTGTATATGAAATTTGTTTTTGTAAAAATGCTGCCAGTGTCACATCCCAACTCCACCCCAGTGTGTTCTGCCTGAACTCTCAATTTTTGTTTTGTTCTTTTTTTGTTCTTTTTCTCTGTTCATTTGCTTTTGATGGTCCTGCGGGGTGGGGTGGGGGTAGACATAGAGAGGGATTTGTTTCAGTTAATGAAAGGTTTCAATTCTCAGTTGTGAAATGTTTGCCCCTCTGGCATATTGCCACAGCTTTTGGCAAGTGGTGCCATCTTTATTACCCAAGTTGGGGCACAGACCCCCAAACAGTTTTAACTGAATGATGAATAAATCAATGAAAATTTATACAGCGCATAAAAACTTCCACACAAAACCTTAAAGTGTGTTCACAATGCCAGATACACACAGTGCGTCCACCTTGTAGAAGTTGTACCTTGCAGCTTGGTAAAATGTGTACATTTTCCTTTGTGCTTCACCACAATGATTCAACAGCCTGACCACCTTCATCTGGTAGACATGGTGAACCTCTGTAGAGATGCAGTATGTCTAGTCCACAACCAACAGCAAGATCTTGTGTTGGTTACATTAACCGATTAAGGCTGCATTATGACCATCTTTGTAGTTCTAGGGGAATTGATGTGTACTGCTTTAGCTCTGACCTTCAGCACTATAATTTTATAATATGATTAATGAACTGATTTGTTTTCTTATTTTTCAACAGGAAAAACAACGTGAGAACTATGACTTTGTTCTGAAAGAAAATGCAGAATTGAAGAAGCTCCTTCACAAAAAGAGAGAAGCTCATGCATCTTACATGTTGAAAATGAAACAGGTAATGATATCCCGCAATATTTCTGTTCCTGAAGTCAACCCAAAGGATTAGAAACTGGTATGTGTGTAAGCGCATGTACGTTGCTTTCCAATGCATACAAACCACACGCAGACACTCACAGGTACATACACATCCCACCACATACATGTACACACACTCTCATGCACAAGCACACTTGCATGTAAAAGCACATCACACTACACACATACAAATACATCACATGTAGGTACACACATGCTCACATGTGTACACACGCAGAGTGTTTGATTATGAATTGTAGTTATTTTTTTCAGCTGCAAGAGGAGAATGATGCCATCTCAGTGAGGATACAGGAACAACACAAACAACGAGAAGTTCATCAGCGCAGCTTGTCCGAAATGAAGAATGAGCTCTCCCAGAGAAATGCTGCCAATGTATGTACCAGTAGTTTTCATTCATATAGCTGACAGTGGTCACTGATGTGTGATTTTTAACCAGAAGCTGTTGTGTAGTCAAACATTCAATTTTTATGTACATACTGAGTCACTTTTTTTATTTTTTATTTTTATTTTGTTTTTAAGCTTAATATGGTCAGACACATTCTGAACAGTTTGAAGAAATTCAAGGCCACACTGAAGGCCCTTGTTCACATTCTCAGATTCTGCCACTAAAACTTGAAAGGTTCACTGTGGGCTGGGTGAGATTTTGCCTGGGCAGTTGTTTTCCTGCTCATGATGTATCTTCTGCCTGTGTAGAATTTCCTGCTTTTCAGGCAGCTGCACACTGGCTGCAGAGGTTTGATCTTGCCATGCCACATAGCCTAGACATGGATGTGGCCATCATTAACCTGCAATATTGGTTCAGACCTCTATTTAGCATGCAAATGGTGAACCAACAGTCGTTAATTTCTCATTGTAGCAAAAAGGTGGCTGTCACTGACCACTTTAATAATAACAATAACAATATACTTTATTAATCCCAGTGGGAAATTAAAGCTGTCGTTCGATCACACAATGAAGAACATATCTCAATAATTCTAAATCATGAACCACACGCACATACACTCTTAGAGTTAGACATACTCCCCCTTTCAATCTGCATACACTAATACTTAGTTATTACTTATAGCAAAACCAAAATTACACTTTAGCCACCAGGTCTCTGATCATGTAGGCAGCTTGTACTGTCTGGCAGTTTTCTACGGTTTGGATGCCCTCTTTTTGGGGCATGTCAGCAGTTTCCAGTCTGTTTTACTGACCCCATTCCCCATGGGAGCAGGAAACTAAACTTTGCATACAATTCTGTTGCTCATTCCATCAAAAAATACCAGGTGCCGCAATATCAAGATATGCGATTGTCACAGCTGACTTTCCCCAGGGAAAAAGGGGACTGCAACTGTCACACTGGCTGTCCCAGGGAAAATATAACCACAGAAGTGAATTTCCCAAGGGAAGTGCAACTGACATTTCAGCTGCCAGAAGAAATGTAGCTGTCAGTGTGGCTTTCCCTGGGGAAATTAATGGTAAGAGTGGTTTTCCCAGGGGAATGTAACTCATACTGGCTTTGCTGGGGGAATGCAATGGTAAAAGTGTCTTTCCCAGGTGAATGTAACTGTCACACCGACTTTCCTGGGGGAAAACAATGGTCAAAGGGGCTTTCCCTGGGGAAGAAGAGTGGTGTAGCTGTCGCAGCTGATTTTGCTGGGGGACTCCATCCAGAGTTCCCTTGGGGGGAAATTCCTGATGAGGCAAGTGAAGTGGACAAGGGGGAGGTAAGCAGAGAAAGTTCTTCTACTGCGCGTCTTCCCATTTCAGGACCAGCTGAAGGTCAACATCCTGGCTGCTCAAGCAGAGGGGGAGAAGTTATCGCAGCGCATCGTGCAGTCACCAGAGCGCGTTAAGGCCGAGCAGGACCGTGCCAAGAATCGCATCATGGCCCTCAAGTCAACAGAGGAAGAGAAGCAGAGAAGATTGGGTGAACTCCAACGTCAGAAATGGGCCGTCATCACGCAGCAGCAAAATGCGGACAAGGCAGTGCGGTTGTTACGAGACATCAGCAACGACTCGGACAGGCTCACGTGAGTCTCCTAAGCACAGTGTGTTGAATGAGAGACAGCAAAAACTTTGAAGAATTTCTGTTGTTGCAACTTTTTATATACGTTGTTGCCAGTTTTACGTCCACATTCTTTTGTTTGGCATTTCAGTGTCAATTTGCTTTTGTGTTTTTTGATTTCCGTGCTCTTTTTTGGTTTGGTATTTCATTCTCAGGGATGTTTTTTTCATTCCCATGTGCGTTTTTTATTTGGCATTTCTTTCTCATTGTTTCTTGGTTCCTGTTTGATGCAGAGAGCTTGAGAAGGAGATAGCCCGACAACAAGACATGCACCAGGACCTGCGCTCAACCTTGCTGGGCGACACAGCCAAACTGGACAACCTGCGGCAGGTGCAGGCAACGCGCCAGGAAAAGCTGTCTAAGCTCGACCTGCAGTATCACAACAAGAAGGCCACCATGCAGGAACAGATCTCTCAGATCTCCCAGTCAGTACCCTTGGTCATTTTCATGTGCAAATACCAACCCAACGTTAAAATGTGTGCAAAACTAGCTTTCACTTGTTTTGGTTTTAGACAATACACCCCTCCCCCCAACTGCAACCACCCCTGAAACATAATTTTTTTAATCTGAGCCATGTGTGCAAAAAATGCTTTTGCTAGTTTTATTAATAGACAATCTCCACCACCCCACACCAACTACAACTGCCACTAAAATAAAAATTGTAGAAATCCAAGCTGGACCCAGAAAAAATTGCTAGCGCAAAAACAGGTGTTCTGTAGGGCAACTTGGCCCAGTCGTAAAGCACTTGGCTGGCAAGCAGATGGACCCAGGTTTGAATCTGGCTGACCTCATCTTTCTCTTCAAGAAAGTCATGTAACATGGCTCCTACAGCAGCTCATGTGTGTAACATTAGGTATAGTTCTTCACCCCCCCCCCCCCCCCCCCCCTCTGTTACCACAGATTCTGGCCCCTGCCTATATTTCTCCAGAGAGAACTTGGCATTAAACAAGTCTAATAACACCAAAAAGAACTGATGTCCTATTTTTCAGTGTCAAATGTACTATGTAAAAAAAGTTTTTTTTTGTCGCTTGTGCAGTGATACGGGCAGGCCATTTTATGCACCTCACATGTTTGAAATTCCATTTCCGTTACATGTCCACACATTGAAAGTATAAGAGCAGGCCAGAACACTGACATGCCCTCGACTTGTTTGTTTGCTGAATTCAAAACTACACTTATATACACACATCTTTAACACCAACTTTAAACTTGATCAGTCCAGCTGTTGTGATTGTGATTTGCAGGGCTTGCATTTGGAACTGGTACATGAGAACTTTGAATCTGTGATGCATCCTGAGGTGACCCTGTGCAGTTGATAGGACACTAAAATCCAAGCACAAACTAATCTGATTCATCCTGATGTGACCCTCAGTCACAGTGTGGTTCAAAGGATGTTAAAATCCAAAGACTATATCTGAGCATTTCTTCCTTCCTTTGTTTTTTCAGCTTGAAGGAGACGTTGCATGACCCGCGGGGCTCCAGTGAGTCAAGGAAGTCAGAGCTGGTGGCAGAAAGGGAGCGTGTCAGGGAAGAGGTGCAGAAGAAGGAGGAAGAGCTGGAAGGGAAGGTGGAGCACACCAACAACCTCTACTTTGAAATCCTGCAACAGGTGAGGGGAGATGAACGCAGGCGGTCATCAAGCGCTCTTTCCTTGCGTTTTATCACTGTGCGAGGGCTCAAGCTTTGTGAAGTGACACAGCACCTGTTCTTGTTGGTGAGCTGGTGACCCATGGGGGAGGCCTGATTTTGCTGGTTGGTTCTGCATTGACTAAAAGCACACTAACGCCACCGTGTCGGTGTAGGGGAGATAATTTAGCAGTTGTCCCCCACTGATCTAGCCCAAACTGTGCCAAGCAGTACCAAACAAAGGCAATCTGCAGCAGTCACCCATCATTGACCAAAAACATTTCTGTCTGTGGGTGAGAGACTGCAATCACAAGACCCCCCCCCCCCCTTTTAAGACTACATTGTCAGAGATTTTTTTCTGTGATTGTGAGTGAACCACAAGGATCACCCCTCTAAGACTTTTCCTGAAAAATGTCCCTTATTTCACTGTAAATGTAACCCTGATGACAAAGCACCTCTCTTTTAAGGCCACTTTTTCTACAGTCTTTTCCTCATTTCACTGTAAATGAAATCTGACTACGAACCACCTCTCCTTTATGGCCACTTTTTCTACAACCTTTCCCTTATTTCACTGTAAATAAAACCCTGACCACGAACCACCTCTTTTTTACGGCCACTTTTTCTACAACCTTTCCCTTATTTCACTGTAAATGAAACCCTGACCACGAACCACCTCTTTTTTATGGCCACTTTTTCCACAACCTTTCCCTTATTTCACTTAGTGTAAATGAAACTGACCACGAATCACCTTTTTTATGGCCACTTTTTCTACAACATTTCTCTTATTTCACTGTAAATGAAATCCTGACCATGAACCACCTCTCTTTTATGGCCACTTTTTCCACGACCTTTCCCTTATTTCACTGTAAATGAAACCCTGACCAAGGACTACCCCTTTTCTAAGACCACTTTTGCTAGATTAGGGATGCGGTGGGGGTGTGATTGGTCTTAAAAGAGGAGTTCCACAATAATAAATAAAACATTTGGTACCCTATTGGTTTGCAATGTTGAACAACAGTTATTAGTATTATATTACTTACAATGAATATTACAAAGATTACTCATCCAGTATTATGATATCTGTCAACCAGGTGGACAGAATGAACATCGAAGTTGCCAACGGCTTCAGTGAGTTCAGGGCCATCATGAAGAATTGACACAGTCCAGTCCAGCCGTTTTATTGTTGACATTGTACAGGGTTTGGAAATGTAAATATGTACAGCAGTAGTAAAGTTTGTACAAATGCTAGTGATAAATGTAGTACTTGTTTTCTTTTTACTCCTAATCTTTCTTGTTTTAACTCTGTTTGTCTGCCTGCCTCCCCCCACCCTCCTGTGTAACTGCATTTGTTTTAAATCATGTTTATAACTTTGTACGACACAACTCTTAAGTTTGCAATTACCACAACATGCAGCAGCTGGGTGCTTGTTTTTTGTTGTTGCTCTCTTCAACAAAAATTCATGATTGAGCCAAAGGCAGTTTATGTTTTGTACAGATTACTCAGTATACAAAATGAATTGTTGAGCACAGATCCCAAAACACAGCATGCAATGTTTCCTTTCACCTAGATAGAATAATTGTCATTAGTTATTATTCACTTTGGCAGTAAATAAAGATACAAAAGTATCCACATTTTGCAGCATAATTACACAGTAAAAAAAAAGAAAAGGAAACATGCTACATGAGGCTACATGATTTTTGACTTGCAGGAGCAAAATACCATGCATGATACATTGATAGCGTAATGCAGTGTTCTTATTTCTTGATAAATATACATATATTCTGGTTTAGTCATGCTGAATGAGATGTCTCAACCTATAATAAAACATTTTGCACTTCAGCATGTATGCGCTCTCCCCTACTTTTGTTTGTTTGTTTTTCTTAACTTTAAAAAAGCTGTTCATCTGTGGCCTACTGCTTGCAAGTTTTACCTGTGGCTATGAGTCTTATTCTTAATCAGCTCTGTTGTGAAAATAAGCTTTAAAAGAGAGAGAGAGAGAAAGAAAAAAATGTCACAATTTTGTATATATATATCTAACTTCTAAGTCTAAGTGACTAGCTGTTACTGTGTTAGCGTTGTCACAATTTTGTATATATATATATATATATATATATCTAACTTCAAAGTCAAATGACTAGCCGTTACTGTGTTAGCGTTCACTACAATCTTCTCTAAGTGGCTAGCTGTTACTGTGTTAGTGTTCACTACAGTCTTTCTGTTCACCCAGTAGTTGATTATTCATAGTGTCAACACAAAACATTAATGAAATGAAACCAAACCAAACTGCAATCTGCCATCAATCACTTTTATTTCCAACATCAGCCGGCAGTCAGAATAGACAAGGGGGGTTGGGAGCATGGAACACACGCCAACACCTGTGGGTGGTAATATTCACCAATTTGATACCATGGTGAAGAATCAACAAATGAGGGAGTTAATCAGCACTCAAAAGATGTTACTCAAATGCAACAAAGAGTGAAAGACCCAAGTCACCTCTGGTTAATGGTAATTCTCACCAGGCACGCATGCAAATACAAAGTACATAAATTCCACCAGAGGTACCTCTTTTTTGTATTTACGTGACATCTTTTGAGTGCTAATTAAATCCCTGGTTTGTTGATTCTGCACTGGTGCTCTGGGCCTAGTTCTGTTTTAGATCATGCTAACAAAGTAACTGTGGCAAAATCTAAACACTGAACAGAAAGAAAAAAGTGTTCCACAGACTGATTACATTTGTGTCCTTTGCAAAGACCACCAGCATACATCATAAAACAGCAGCAGAAGTACCAGCAGCAAAAAATTTGACACCATTTTCCACAAGTTTGAACTGCAGCGTTTTTGAAGAAGGCTGCCTAGCTGTGTCTGCAGTTTCTCTCCGAGTCACTGTGGCCTGAAACAGTAAAGTGCACTGTCAGTTACATTTACAATACAAGTTACACCAATGAATCGAATAATTGTCACATGCAAATAATGCATTGTTAAAAAACAGTGTTGGTGACCCTTTCTGAACCTCATCTTATAAATTTTATAATCAAGACAATGAAAGCTTTGAACAGTGTGACAAAGGTGCTTAAACTTACTTTCTTAGCAACCTTTATAAGTTACTAAGAGCATTTTGATGCTTTACATTGTAAATTACAACTACATATTTCACCATGATGTCCAGTGAAATTTCACTCCTTAACAATTAGCCTACATAGCAACTTTTGACAGTTGTCCAAATACTTTCTTCAACACATCACTAGTGGCCTTTAGTTTTGAGAGATTTCTGCACTTTTTAGTGCGTTGCAGCTAGGCCATATTTGCCACATCACAATTCACAAACAAGCCAGTTCAGCCACAATGTGCATTGGGGGAGGAGGTGAGGGGCATGGGGAACAAATTTCACTGTCTCTGACACAAAAATAGTGAAATTTGTGCAAATTTCTTCCTGGAAATTTGGTTAAGTCTGGCTTTGACAGTTTGAGTTTGATTTATAAAATATGAATATGAGAAGGCGAAAACATGTTCAACATGTTTATTTTTGACTTAAATCTGTTATAAAATCAGTCATATGAAGAGTAGCTTTGGTTGGGAAATAAAAGCTTTGATGAAGGTGAAGCCTTATAAAAAATATGGATGGTACTTTTTTTTTTTATATGGGAGATTCACAGAAGAGTTTACTTTTGATATGAAATGGTGATCAGCTTTACTTAGGTTAAAACTAGTAAAAGCCCTTATTTGGTTTTGCCAGCCTAAGGTATTCTACCCTAACTTTTAACACAGGTCATTGCATAGGTGAGCAAAACTCTGTTATAAATGCAAACTTGTGCTAGCTGCAAGTTGTTTACAAGGATACAACATTACAAGGACATTTATTTGCCAGTGACATTTAAATGTACACAGGAATTTGTCTTGGACTGTATGGAGACATTCCGTTCATAGAACCATACAGTGCATTAACAAACAGACAAAACATTACAATTAGCCATGTATAATTATTAATACTACATTTAAAAAAAGGCAATATTTGAATAACATTTTATTTCAACTCCTAGTAATAATAGCAACATCTGTTAGTAGTACTAGTACAGTAGTAGTGATATAACAATAACTACTAAACTAGTGATGAGTGTTAAACTGTAGTATAACATTAGTGTCATTCGTCACCTGCCCATGCACATCTTTGCAGTATCCTGTCTGTAGTCCACTGACATTTACAACAACAGAACTCTGAGCAGCAAGAAAATTCCAGAGACTCATACTGTCTTTGTCATGCTCATCATGGGAACACAACACTGCCACTGATGTACCGTTCGACTTTGGAAGTGATTCTGAGTCTGATCCTGTTCCAAAGCCCAAAGCTTCATGGTGCAATGATTTCACAAACACCCTAACATCTTGCACATGAAAACCAATGCTTAGCAAAACCGAGAGTTCATCTATCACCAACACCGGTTCAGTATGGTTATTTTCTCGCAAGCTTGTCAGAGACTTCAATAATATCTCTTTCAAAACACCCAAAAAATTTGCGGAGTCTGTTTTTGGGTTGGAAACGTCCGGGAAAAACGTCTGCAAAAGCTCTTCCAGACCATCATAAAACAAGAGCTGTTTAGCTTCTAAAGCTGGCTGCAAACTGGCACCACCAATCTTCTGCGAAACGGCACTGTAGTGGTGAAATTTCTGAACGAAACTGACGAGGCAGACTGGCTTCTTTTCTTTCAATGCAGCCGACACAACTTGATGGAGGAAAAAACACCCGTTCTCTTCCTTCTGGCCGATAGCTAAGCACTCTCCGTCAGGTATACACCCTCGATCGAAACCAAGGAAGCTGTTGACAGTTGAAAGCATATCGAGAGGTTCAGAGTAACGCCTGGAATATTGTGGAGAAAGAGGGAGGTCCTCGTGGTTGTCAGCATTTGATTGTTTTTGTTCAGAGCGGAAGTTGCTTGCCAAGGGAATTAACTCCAGAAAAGCCAAAATAGAAATGTATTTATATGTGCAAATAAATCAGTGTTTGGCACAACACTAAGTTTTGCGGCCTGATTTTTGTTTGTTTGTATTAGTTGAACTTGTTGTTGCGGCTGTCATTTTTTTAATACTTTATATAATTTAATTTTCGTGGTACTTACGCCAACGGCCATACCACGTTGAAAGCACCGGTTCTCGTCCGATCACCGAAGTTAAGCAATGTCGGGCCCGGTTAGTACTTGGATGGGTGACCGCCTGGGAACACCGGGTGCTGTTGGCAACCTACATTTTTTTTCTTTTTTTCTTTTCTTTCTCCCTCTAGCATATGTTTGCTTTTTTTCAAGTGTTTGTTTCCCCCGTCGGCTTCTTCAAACGTTTTCTTTTAGTCTTTCAGTGTCGTCTTCCAATCGGGCCATGCCGCGGTTAGTACTGCTTATAAGTTATGGTGACCGCCTGGAACACCGGGCCGTGCTGTTGGCAACCTCTCTCTCTCCCGAGCAGACGCCTTTGTCAAGTTCTTCTTTTAATCAAGCGACACTTGCCTCCCGGCACTGATTCCGGCCCGGCTCCTTCACTGACTGAGATGGGTTTTTTCTCTGTGCAGTATTTCAAGTAGTCTTCTCGGTTCAAATCAGGTGTTTTCTATTCGAGTCCCGGCATTTACGGGCCGCCATTTTCAGCAACATTGCAATAATCATCCCGCTATTAATGTCCTTCCTGCCTCTGCATAACAGTGCTTCTGGCATTTACAGCTTTCTTTTCCAAGTCCATCCCTTGCCGGAACTAAGTTCACTTTCAATTTCAGTTGCGGAAACGCAGGGCCCCCAGTTTTCGCCGCTTTGGTTCAGCGGAGTTCTGTTTGGTAGTTCTGCTTTTCTTTTTTGTCAGTTCTTCCCTCCCAATACTCTCTCTCTCTCTCTCTCTCTCTCTCTCTCTCTCTCTCTCTCTCTCTCTCTCTCTCTCTCTCTCTCTTTCCGGGGTTTTTTCTCCTCTCAAAAATCTGAAACAAGATTTCGTTTTTCAGTTTTTAGTTCGGCAAACAGGCCACAAAATCAGTGCATCATCATGCCGCCGCTTCAGCCGCTGGTTCCGGAGAGAGAGAGAGAGAGAGAGAGAGAGAGAGAGAGAGAGAGAGAGAGAGAGAGAGAGAGAGAGAGAGAGAAAAGAGAAGAAGAAGAAGAAGAGGAGGAGGAAGAACAAAAAGAAAACAAAATTCAGTTGATTCTATATTGAATCTAAAAATCAAGTTTTACGAGTGAATATTATCGGGACTGCACGTACAGAACATCGTCAGGTAATGTCACACATATCTATAGCCTAGAGCCTGTTTCACACTCCAAGATTCGCTTCAGTCCCGGCACCTTTCCTCCTTGGTGATGCTTGGAATTTGAGCCTGTCGCACACGGCCGCTCGCCGGTCTTTCCAGTGATTATGTTCAGTGCGAGAGCTACATGACACGTCGCCCATGGAAAAGCACCGAACCCAGGATGACAGTCGACTTTCATACAGCTCCTGAGCTCTAAGGGCAGCTGTGATACTTGATGGCGTTTTGTACATTCTGTCCCCGCCAGGCTAATCGTAGCGGTTAAACTAAGATCCTTAATAAGTTATCAGGCATTTATTTTAGCTGAACTCTTGCACACTTTGTACTCGGTAACAAAACTCGTCTCAGCTTTCACTGGCCCGGGCATCCCAGTCATCTCGAGCTGAGAGATCCTGTGCGGTCGACAGGACCTTATTGAAAATCCAGTTACTTGAACAAACTTCAGAAGACCCGCTAGTCCCTTTAACCGTGTGGCGGTTGAACACAGCCTAACACTGACCCGATGGATTGCAGCAGCGCCCCTGGAACGAACAGTGGTTTTGCATCTTGGAAACCGGAGCTCTGACCCTCGACAGCGTCACAATAGGCCAACGGGTCACAAGGATCGCCGTTCTCAGTCTCGGTTCAGTCTCTACAATATGTACACCAAGGGCCTGGCATGGCAGATCTGAACCAAAATGGGCCGAGCATGGTACTCACACTGGCAGATGACAGGCTCATAATTATACAAAGCATCAAGGGACTCCAACGAGGCAGCCGGAGCAGTGCAGCAACAACTGAATAACCCATCCCAGTGGTGTCACGACACCGGATCTCTCATCAATCAAGACAAACCACACACATTGTGGTACACTCTTGACAAAAGAGCATCAGGCAAAGCAATGCCAGCAGTCACATTTGATGGAGCTGTAGGTCGAACGAACACTGACATCACCTGAGGACTTGGGATCTACTTCGACAGGATGCTGACCTACAGACAACATGCGTAAACAACAGCACTGAAGTGCAAGTGAAAGTCTTGTCACTGCTGAAGGCTGCGGCTTCAAAGGGTACTGAACAACTCTACCTCTTCCTATTGTACCAAAGTGTGGTGCTCAGTGTCATTGACTGTGGACTAGGCCTCAAAACAGCGGCACAGACAAATCTACTGAAGCTGGACAGAGTGCAGAACGAGGCAACGAGAGTCATATTGGGAACCACCAAGGACACCCTCACTGAGACCATGAGCTTCAAGCTAGACTCCCACCAATGCAAACCAGATAGAAGGTGGAGCAGGTCAAAGCATACTTCAGTGCCGTAGAAAATCCCCACAACACACACCACGAAGCTGTGAAAGACAGAAAGGGATGCCGATTTGGACTGATTAAGCAGAGGACTCAGTAATACAAGTACGCCAGCTGACAGAGCTCAAGCCAACCAAGGAGTGGGAAAGGCAGCCAAACCGATTCCGGCGTCTCTGTGAGACACTCCTGCCAAAAACATGGGAAAGCACTGTCGAGAATGACCACAAGGAAAAACGGAGTCGGAGATCAAGCTTCTCGTTCAAGAAAACAGCAGATAGCAAGATCTCATAGTGTACACTGATGGTTCAGTCACCAAAGACCAGTCAGGGTGGGGCTTCACTGTCAAGCAAGGTGAAACCACTATTCGTGAAGACAGTGCAGCCTACACGGCCTCAACCTCCAGCTTGACAATGGAGATGAAAGCAGTCACCCATGCCCTCCGCTGGATTGCCTCAGGAGGTGACAGTCAGACCACACATCATGTCATCCTCACAGATTCACTGAGCTTGCTACAAAAAGCGAACAGTGGAATGGAAAGCCCATAGTTCAGGAGCTGTGTGAGAGTCGAGGTGGCCGTCCTGAGCTGTCCGTCCTAACGAGCCTTCTGGTTTCCGTGGACGTAAAGAATTATTGAACCGTGCTTCGGCATTGGTCACAACTTGTCCCTAATATGTCAATTGACATCTGAGGACATTAAGCATCACTTCATCATGGAAAGCCCAGATTGGCATATGTTAATGGTTGACATCCACCACTCATGTGGTTGTACTGCCCTGGACATGCCGGATTGAAGGGGGATGACCTAGCAGATAGACGTGCTGGCAAAGCAGCCATAAAAAGTGGCGGTTCGCGTCTCGAAAGATTTGAAGTGTTCATGAGCTAGAGACACTGCCTGCGCCCAGAAAGCCAGGGAACGTCCTACCATCAATCGCCTGAAGGAGAGAGGCGTGGAAAGAAGAAGCACTCGACGGTCCGTTCCTCAACTGAGCTGACAGACGAGAGAGGGCCGTCGTCAATCAGACGAACATTGGAACTGTTTCAAAGGCAACGTTGTGGACACTTCTGAGAGACGGGGTGGAGCGCGTATGGTTTTCTGGTTTTCTCAGAGCGCATAGATACCATCTTGAACTGAACTGAACTGAACCGAATGTGACAGGTTTTCAAGTTTAAGAAGCCGGCCGCTGGACGGCCGCTGAGACTGACCGAGAGAATCGGCCAAGAATATCATACTATTGGAAAGGCCGGAAAGACTGACGCTGAGTAACGAGTCTTCAAAACAATGAACTGAAATTCGCTGCCTTATCCTTTGAAGAAGTGGGGTGGGGGGAGGGGGGGGGGGGGGGGGGTGGGGGGGGGAACTCAGAAGAAGAAGCCGCAATAAGTTGTTCAGCTTTCGTCTTCTTCTTCATCATCTTTTTTTCTTCTTTCAGTTCGGATTGAAACAGTTCACTTACCCACTTAGCCCCCTTTCTTAACTGATTCCCCCGGCCTTTCCCCTCCCCCCCCCCCCCCACCACCCACACACACACCACACACACCACACACACACACACACACACACACACACACACACACACACACAGAGGCACACCCACACACACGACACACACACACACACACACACACACACACACACACACACAAACCACTGACACAAAACAAAACAAAAAATCAACAACAACAAAACCGGCAACAACAACAGCGCTATCTGCTGGTTCTCTAGATGCCATTACCGACGAGAAGAGTGATGAGCATATGACTGATGTGGAGTAGTCAGAACAGCTTTGACAAGTACTGGAAGGTGAAGTGTGACGAGCCGGCGGTGTCGCCGCTAATTTGCACCGAAGACTCAGACTTTTCCGCTTTGGTCCGGTTCCGCTGAGCTAGCATGGCACCTCAGTGGCAGTTGTGCAGTGGTGACTATACCAGCTTTGCCGGGTCAGTGAGATATAATGTACCTTACATGTACCGTGCCGTGCCTTAATGTAAGTCAGTGACGGCGGCTCTCATAGCCTAAGCCGGTGAGAGTCAAATTAACCACAGTCCGTCTGGTTGTGTTCGGCGGCACTACCCGCGCAATATGACTGTCTTTCGAACTGCTAATTATTGACTTGATGGCTTTGTTTGTTGATCGTTTCCAACTGACAGTCGACTGAGATGCATTTGGTGTGGAACTGACCAGTCACTGACTGTGACTGCCAAGGTTTACACAAGCTACGGCAGGTCTGAGTTGGCCGGCTTTGACGTGACGCCGCGGCAAGCTGTAACCGTAAGACGCTATATGATACAAGACCAGATGAGGCTATGCATAGCAGCATCAGACTGAGCTGAAGGGCCCGGTCAGTAACCGGTGACATGTCAGTAGAACTATTGAACCGCAACGCCCACATCAACCCGAAGCAGCCGTAATAACTTCTCGCGTCGGCGGCCGCTGACAGTGTTCCGTAAGTTATGACTGTGCCGTCACTAATGTAGCGGCCGCTGAATCAACGGGCCGGCCGCCGGACAGTAGGGCTTTTTTTGGCGTGGCTTATTTTCTCTTTCCCGTTGGAGACAGCGCTTGTTGGCACTAAGCCCACAGAGCACATTCCCAATGCCAGCACACTCACCGGTAGCCCTGCTGAATCAGAACGGGTCTGTCAAAGACGACGCACTGGCGCGCGCGTGGAATAAATTATCATAAGAGTTGATCGATCTTT
>JABMCL010002855.1:142500-152500 GCA_018857735.1 Alviniconcha marisindica
TCTTCACCTTTAACGTTAAGGAAGGGTGAGTCATACACATGCATACATACATACAATTGACCAGGGTGTTGCCAGACAGAACAGTCTGTCTTTTGTTTGAACGACAGAATGGGAGCTACTGGTTTATCTTTGGAGTGATCAGATGTAGTTAGCTTAGCACATAGTTACCACAGTAAGCCTTAATTTTTTGTGGGGGAAAACCCCCCCCAAAAAAACCACCACCACCATCAACAACAAATATGTTATATATAATATATATATATAATATATATATATATATATATATATATATATATATATGTTACTGAAACAGTTGTTAAATGCCTTACTGATTTTGCACAATTGATTGTTAAGTGTCAGAGTTTGGGTGGCAATGGATGCCCTTGTAAAATTGACGCTTTGGAGTCGACTTCACTTCTTTCCACCTGTAAACCTATTCATCGGAGAAAGGGCTCATGCAATCAGACCCATTAAAGTCGATAAGGAGTGAAGGGGAGAAGACCAGGCCAAAGAATAATGCACCCTAATTGAGTAATAGCTGCGGACGAAATACAGTGTCTTCATCGTTTGGCCAGCTGAGGACAGAATTGAGATTAGCAAATGTAATTAAGAAGCAGCAGAACGGCAACTCTTTGGGACTAACTTGATTGTGGAGCTAAGCTGATTTTCTCTGCTGAGAAATTTATAGCTTGTGAAGCTGGGCTCTGCTAGTAGTACGCTGAGATCCCAGCCTCGGTGTTTTGCATGCCAGCCTCTACCGTGGCAGGACATGGGATATATTCATTACATCAGCGTCTGGCATCTTTTGTGTTTTTCTGTTCCTCCCAGCCACGCCAGGGCACTGGGTGACAGTGGGAGGCAATTTATGTTTTATTTATGATGAACTGGGGACGCGGTTTTATGCTGATCTGCATTTCGTGTGTTGTGTGCACGAGTGAAGTCTGTCTCAGAATGGATGGCTGAATGAATGAATGAATGATTATTTATAATGCGCATAAAACACTTTCCACTTAAGGAAGAAAAAAAGAAAGAAAAAAGAACAAGGAAAAAAAGAGGTGTGGGGTGCACACACGCACGCACGCACAACCCCGTAAGAAGAACAATGAGTCAAGCACGTACGCATACACACACTCACACACACATGCACTCACGCACACACACACACACACACACACACACACACACACACACACACACACACACACACACACACACACAGAGGAGAGAGAGAGAGAGAGAGAGAGAGAGAGAGAGGATACAATAGTGGGAACGAAAACTAACGAGTTACAACAAAAGAAATGTGTCTAGAGAGTAGACCGGAAAGAATGAATAAAGCCCGTCTCCCTGATGCTCCTGTGGAGGGCATTCCACTGGGAAGGGGGTGATATATGTATATATCTGAAGGCTCGCTTCCATATATCCCTTTGTTTTGTCGTCCTTTGGCCCAGGAACACCTAGGAATGGCTCACTCGCCGATCGGACAGAACTGGATGGAAGCGAGCATATGGTGGAATGAGATCAGAGAGATAGAGTGGCAGATTTTTAGGTTTTAAGATGTATGGGTTTTTAATTTAATTAGCTTAAATTCTGACTTTGAATTCCATCAGCACCATTATTTTCTCTCGCTCTCGATCACATATTATTCTTTATGTGTTGGTTTTCATTTCGACATCATGACGATGATGTTTTGTGAAAGGGTGTGTGTATGGGATCGGGGATTGGGTGGTGGGGTGGTGTTGAGGGGGTGGGGGGGGGGGGGGGGTTAAGCAGCGTCTGGGTCCGCACGATAATGGCGTTAAAAGTATCGTTACCGTTGGCGCATCTTTTGCTTCTCTGTGTGATCTAATGTGATAATGGTTTGTGGAACTGTCTTATCAGCCTGTTTATGAGTCAGCCCGGAGATCTTTTCCTCAGACTCAAGGGACTTCCGGGACGATTTAGCAGTCCCGATTGGTTTCCGTTATTCCGGCGTTGTAGATGAATATTGTGACATCTCGACGGCTGTGCCGGCGTGGGTGTAGATCTGTTGGGGGCTCAGGCATAGAGATCCGTTCTGTCCACTTTTAGATCCTGTCGAGCCGATCTTTTCTCTCGAGATTCGCTGATAAGCTAGGTCAGAATAGTCGTCTTTATGAAAATGCTATTCCTCGACATGATGTTCTTACCATGTCGCAGCTAGCTGCCTTGAAAACGTCTCTAGGCAGCTGCTGGTAAACTATGTAAGCAATGAAGAAAAGAGACTCAGCACGCAATCTCAGCCGCACGCACGCACACACACACACGCACGCACGCACGCACGCACACAGAGAAGCGAGCTGGAGTTTTGGTTTATGGACACTACCTAATGATCAAACTTTACTCTCCACAGTTACTAAAACCAAGCAGCAAAACGGGATGACGACACGTCGCTACCCATCTGAATGCAGTGTCCTTCTGATCTAGGCGGCAGTGTAGCGTTAGGTACAGGCTCCCTCTCGCCTCAACCTAATGGGATTTCAGTTCACGCTTCGCAGACGACCTGATGTTAGGTTTACAGCAAACAGTTTCTAAAACGCGATCGAATTTAGCAGCCATCGATCTACCCGCGCCGGTTTTGAATCGGGGCAGAGACGCTTTTGTTGTTTGCCAAGCATACTGTCGGTTGAGTGCATACTGAAATTAATCGAACAGGAGCACGGACCGATCCAACCGCAGGTTATTTGTTGCTGCTTCGCGGTTCCATTGCGGTGGCGCCCTTCAGTGGGACGCGTTCAGCAAACACAGTCTCGCCGACAGCAAACAGCACAGCAGCCCGCCAAACCCTCGGATGGACTCTACAATCACGCTTAGACTTGCTGTCTTTGGTCCACGTAGTGTCAGCTAGTGTGCACCGTGTGTGCAGCAGCCCCGCCATGGACTCTACGATCACGCTTAGACATGCTGTCACTGATCCAGATAGTGTCAGCTATGTGTGCACCGTGTGTGTGATGCACTCAGGTCTGGCGCTATGATATGGGATGTTGAATCCCATGGGCTTACAGTAGTCTGGCCCGTGTTCCCTATTAGCAATATTACATTTATGAGCCCCGAGAATCACACAAATGATCATTTCGCGCGAAGCTTCGCTTGCACAGTCAATTAGTTCAAGAGGAAAGAAGCCGTTTTGGGCCGTTTTGTTCACCGGATCTTATTTATGTTTGTTTTTGCGAGTGCAACGCTGCAAGTAATTTTTGCTGTTGTTGAGGTCTGTTGTTTTTGGTGTACCTTGCTGACCTATGTTGTTAGCTTGATAATTGTAAGAACAGTCTAATATCAGTTATGTGAAAACACACGCTCTAGCTCTCACTGTCTGTCCGTCTGTCTGTCTCTGTCTCTCTTTGTGTGTGTGTGTGTGTGTGTGTGTGTGTGTGTGTGTGTGTGTGTGTGTGTGTGTGTCTCTCTCTCTCTCTCTCTCTCTCTCTCTCTCTCTCTCTCTATGTTTGCTGTTTATTGCAGTTCATTTGTTACAGCTCGTATTTGAATTTGACACCAGAACCAGACAGTGTGTCTTGCAGCAGATGTTATTTTAAATGTATATCGTTTGAGAAAATCGGTCAGCTGTTCTTGCTGTCAGTCAGGACACTATTTTTCCCAGGATCTCAAGATCGCTAATTCCCAATTATTTCGGACGCGCCTTTGCCTTTGGTGTCTTGAGCTGTGTGAACTTCACTGTATAAGTCTTCGGCTTTGTTGTTGTGAACTCAACTGCAGAATAAAATTAAAAAAAGAAAGAAAGACCAGTGTCTTGCTGTCAGGACACTATTTTCCCCAGGATCTCAAGATCGCTAATTCCCAATTATTTCGGACGCGCCTTTGCCTTTGGTGTCTTGAGTTGTGTGAACTTCACTGTATAAGTCTTCGGCTTTGTTGTTGTGAACTCAACTGCAGAATATAATAAATTTGAAAAAAAAAAGAAAGACCAGTGTCTTGCTGTCAGTCAGGACACTATTTTCCCCAGGATCTCAAGATCGCTAATTCCCAATTATTTCGGACGCGCCTTTGCCTTTGGTCTCTGGAGCTGTGTGAACTTCACTGTATAAGTCTTCGGCTTTGTTGTTGTGAACTCAACTGCAGAATATAATAAATTTAAAAAAAAGAAAGAAAGACCAGTGTCTTGCTGTCAGTCAGGACACTATTTTCCCCAGGATCTCAAGATCGCTAATTCCCAATTATTTCGGACGCGCCTTTGCCTTTGGTCTCTGGAGCTGTGTGAACTTCACTGTATAAGTCTTCGGCTTTGTTGTTGTGAACTCAACTGCAGAATAAAATAAATTTGAAAAAAAAAGAAACAAAAAATGGGGGGTGAGGTGGCGTAGGGAAGAATTGTTGGGGCGTGGCGGGGGGTGAATGCTGTATTTGAAAATGTCAGTGTGTTAGGTTTTGCACTCGCAGTTATTTAATGGAGTGCGTAATTGTAATCGAGCATGAATATGAGAGTATACTTTGGTATGTTGGTGGTGAGGTAAAAATAAAAATAAAAATGAAAGAACGGATATTCATATTATTCCAGAATTATTATTGCATCTTAAGAGCTACTCGTCATTTTTCCTTGAAAAAAAATAAATTAATCTTACGACTCATTCATGTCATTCATTTTTCACACATATACACACACATACGAACACACACACACACGCACGCACGCACGCACACACGCACGCTCACACACACACGCACGCACGCACGCACGCACGCACACGACAGACAGACAGACAGACACACACACACACACACACACACACACACACACACACACACACACACACACACACACACACACACACACGTTATTGACCAGCGTAAACTTGAGAAAAGTCCCAGCACTCTGCCATCGCTATTCCGGTGCAGCTGTCTGCATGCTGCTGCTCGCTCGCCTCGGAGATTGGGTTGCGGACAGAGCAACAGGTTGCACGGGCAGTCGGGCACCTCCGGCTCCCGACAGACCGTTCCTTTCAGTTTCACCCCCGACCCAGGCACCCACTGTTCCCCGGGGAGGGGCATCATTTGCATGAGACTGGCACCGCGAGGCGGCCGTCTCATCATAAAGGCGGGCTTGCATGACAGGTGGATATTTGGATTCCATGGACGTTTCGGTTTACCCGTCTTTATTAGAGGCAGGAGATTTGACCGCCGGAACCATTAAAGCGCCGGCCGATGGCGGTGTAATTGAAATCAGCAGCTGGCTAATGGCACCAAAGAGCACGAGCCGGGATGAGATTGGTCGAAGAAGTCGTGCGTCACCTAGCATCCGGTTGCCGTTACCAGCGGCAGAAGGCAAATGAAGCAGCTGATGGCTGCTGTCTTGGCCGGGGCTTCGATGGAATCAGAGACAGTAGACAGCCGTTTAGGTTCGTCTCAGTTCGAAAAGAAGAAAAGAGAAAAAAGGTTCCGTCTCGAAATGAACGATTTTGGTTGTTATTTGTGTTAGCGTGAGCATCGTGGGCTGTCGTGATAGAGGGACGCGGCCTAATATTATCTGAGTTGTCTGTGTGGTCACGAACGTGCTGCCGTTCTGAGCACCAGCGAAGAACTGTCAGCTGGCATACAGTTTTTGGCGTAACCAGTTATGGCAGTGGTTGGAGGAAGGATTAAATCGATGCTTGGAGAGTTAATGTAGTTAAAAAGTTCCCTCGTCTCTCTTCTTCCCTCCCCTCCCCACTCGCTCTCTCTCTCTCTCTCTCTCTCTCTCTCAATCCACACACACACACACACACACACACACACACACACACACACCACACACACACACACACACACACACACACACACACACACACACACACACACCACACCTCTCCTCCTCTCTCTCTCCTCACAGACAGACAGACAGACAGACAGACAGACAACACCACACACACACACACACACACACACACACACACACACACACACACACACACACACACACACACACACACAAAACTCTCTCTCTCTCTCTCTCACACCACACACAAACTCTCTCTCTCCTCACCACACACACACAACACCATCACGCACCACACACACACACACACACACACACACACACACACACACACACACACACACACACACACACACCCTTACCCCCCCTCCCCCCCAAAAAAAAAACGTCATTAAAAGCGAATACTTTCTGGAGGAAAACAAAGCTAGATTTTATGTTTGTTTAATTTTGTTATTGTGCCACGGACAGTCTCTGAGCTGACATTTCACTGGAGCTAAAGGCTGTTCACGTTTCTCCCTCGATGCAACTTCAGTCTTCCAACGACAGCTTTGGTGAGGTACTTTGTGTTCCCGCTGACGCACGGACGTAAGGAGACCTGACATTTTCCGATCCGCACTCGGTAAACAGTCTACAAGCTGAGGTGCTCGCAGAGAATACCTTCTCGCTGAACTGACTAGAAGGCAAGGCGGAGGTAGAGTACCTTCTCTGTTTTGAAGCAGTAAACGGACCCAGGGACATTTTTATGCCTTATTAGACGGCATTTTGTGTCAAGGACACTGGTCCCCGGTCTCTGTGGTAGCTGTTTTGGTATTGATTATTTTCACTTCATTGAGTCGCTATTTTGATGGGTTACCCGACATGAACAATATTCGACGTTAAAAGTGTTGACCAGACTTAAGTGACACGAAAACGGCCTAGTTCAACCAAAAAACAACAACAGATAAATGGCTTAGTTATCTTTCCATCTTGTTTTGATGGGTTACCCGACATGAACAATATTCGACGTTAAAAGTGTTGACCAGACTTAAGTGAGACGAAAACGGCCTAGTTCAACCAAAAAACAACAGATAAGTGGCTTAGTTATCTTTCCATCTCATTTTTCATCATCTTTGATCGTTTAGCTGTTGTTTAAGGGTCGTTTTGTTGCTTGATAAAGGGGATTGCCCCAAAAATTCGCATGTTGTGTTTTGTCCAAATAAATAGCGTTCTTTTGCACCTTTTGTGTGTCTGGACCTTGTTTTAAAATGCTAGCAGTCATTCTTGTTTCAGATTTTTGTCAACCAGACTTGTTTCAGGTCCGCGGATTTTGCGTTTTGTTACACCCATGTACCTGCATTTCCTATACATTTACCAGTTATTTACCTGGTTGCAGAAAATTAAATAATACCAACGGATCAGTGTGAACTTTTGCTGAACGAAAGTCTGCATGCACGAAACTGTTTTTTGTTATTTGTTGTTGTTGTTTATTGTTGTTGTTTTTTCGAAGAAAAGTGCAAGCATGCCACCAGACGGAACGGATTTCAACATAAGTTGGGTTCGACCTTAAGTCTACTTGTTTCCAGACGAGGTGTTTTCATTTGTACTTTTTACAGAGAAATGTTCACAGTCGTATATATGCTGTATGCGCAGTGATGCGATGTTGTTTCAGCCGATTTCCGTGATCATAGTATACCGCAGTGAACCTTTGTGATCCCGCAGTTAAGCCGTCGAAACGAAGTGAAGGAGTGGAAAGATTGTGGTAAAGTTCAGGAATCCTGTGGTTCCTGCGTGTATCCGTCTTTGCTTCGTTCTGTTTTGTCCGCCTCCATACGGATCTCCTGAACCGCCCAGTACCCTCCGTGACACGAACCGCCCAGTACCCTCCGTGACATGAACCGCCCAGTACCCTCAGTGACATGAACCGCCCAGTACCCTCAGTGACAATGTACGGTGTGCTGGTTCCATTGTTATGTTCACGCGTACCTTAGTTTAAATGTGAACACTTGCTGAGCGCCTCATCTCGAGATAATCCGTAAGTGCTTCACAGTGATAACTATAGCGTATCGTCCGCGTCTGCCTGTGCGTACCTTTGCCGCGCTCATGCACCATGGATTGTTTGTTTGTTTGTTTTCAGGCCATGAAGAAGTGAGTGTCGAGATGATGGGGAGTACACAGCAGAGCATCGCCTTGCTGGCCTGTCTGGTCAGTCTCTTCTTACTGGTCCAGGCCAGACCGCCCCGCAAAGATGGCGCTAAGGTAAGACCTTAATTCTCTGTCCACTGTCCATACAAAAACCCTCTTTGGTTTAAACAAAATTTATTTCATATATAAAACAATACATTAACAACAGAACAGTTGGGCCGTGCAACAAGCAAACATACTTAAAAAAATACGGCCTCTTTCCCGTGCGCTTGAACCCTCTTTGGTTCTACAGGTGGGGTACCGTGGACGAAGAAAAGAAGAAAAGAAAAAAAAAGAGAAGAGGAAGTTGGGGGTGGAAGAGGGGGGGAAATGAAGAAAATAAAGAAAAAGAAGGTCCGCTGTGATGAGAACCAAGAGTTGACTCGTTATTTTCTTTAATCATACAGTAGGTTGTGTACGTTCTACATGGATATATTCAAGTCTTTCGCCTACTAACAGTACTTTTTCCTTTTTGATTGTGCCTGCCACTCCCGTCTCATTCCACTTCATGTTTTTTACCCAGTCCTCTGCCAACATAAAATGACATCAGTCAGTCAGTCAGTGTGTCTTGATTGCCACATGTCAAATAAAAATATACATGGAATGGTGCTGAGAGCATTCATATTTAGACACACATTCACAACAACAGTTTCCACACGCGTACGTATAAACAAAATATAAAATTTCAAACACGCGTAGTGTGTTTTGCATGAGTTTTTTCTTTCTTTTCTGTGTGAGTGTGATGAATATTGGTTTGTCAGCACAGGGCTTTCTTGGCTGGCTGGGCGTTAGACATCAAGTAATAAACTGGTCTTGTTGGAATTGCTGTTATTTTGTTGACAGAAGTGGGGATACACGAACATTAATGCGCTTTGATGTTGCCTCGTTTGCATGATGCTGCACTTACAAAGTTACATGTGGGCAGGCGAACAGTTACAGTGCATTTCCGAGCAGTTCTTCGGCGTATGTTTTCTTATTGTATTAACGTGATGTATTTGAAAAACAACAACGACCAAACAACAACAACAAAGCCACATGAACCGAAGCAGCAGTAAATGTGTTCGTCCTATTATTTCGACACACGGGATTGAAGCGTAATATGAATGATGCATTTAAAAATAGACGAATACACTGTGTTTAGAATGTGCAGTTTCCACTAACTACCACTTTTATAACCCGAACTAGGTCAGAATGAGTTTCAGTCACAGTCAGTGTTGTAGGATTTTTGTTTGATTTTAATGCAAGTCGCTTTCTGGTCAGCATTCTATATTGTAGTTCTTTTCGTCCGGAGATGGCCCTGCAAAACTGACAGGACGTTAAAACCCAGTTACCCACAACTGTTCGTGCAGACTTAATCAGATTCTCGTGCTTCGTTGGTGAGAAAAAGCAGAACCTATCCAATTTGGATCATCCACAACCAATCCATCATAAAACTGATTCACCACAGACTTTATTCTTTTCCTGACATGATTTTCACATTTTTGGCGGTCTTGTCCCGCCCCCTCGCATTCTCCGCGATACCACGCTTTCCATTATAACGCTATCGGGGTTAAATTTCCTTTGGGCAAGAAATTGCAATCGCTTATCAGGGCCTGTATCCTGGGTATTGATCAGAATATTTTCACGTCCTGGACCCTTCACAGGGCAGAGGCTTATCCCCTTGTTCATGGCGAGCTTGGAAGGGGGTGGGGGGTGGGGGTGGGGGAAGGGGAGGGGGGTCTTTCCGGCCTAATGGTGGTGTTCTTATGTGTGCCAACGAAGGCGGTTGTTTTTCCATTTGTAGAGATTATGCAGAGCGTGCTTTTTATAGCTTCGGTCTCCGCAGTGCAGTGGCATACTGTGGACACAAATATTAATGCCTGAGCTCCCCCTCGCCCCCCCCCCCCCCCCCCCCCCCCTCTCCCCCCCTCTCCACTTCATTGAGAATCCAGCTATTACTGCTTCCCTCTTTTAAGACCGGAAGTAGGTTAGAATATAACATCTCATTTTGTCCCTGTTGGCAGGAATTCGGCCTGTCTTGTTAAAAGCCTTTCCGGTGTTTTGACTTTAATTCTCGTCAGTTCTCTTCCCCTGTCCTGGGGTAACGCGGACGTAGAAACGAAACTCTGCTGAAAACCC
>JABMCL010002855.1:157500-190000 GCA_018857735.1 Alviniconcha marisindica
CACCTCAGAACGATGCTGATTTTTTTTTTATTGTTATTAAAATGTATGAAAATGTTTACTAATTTTTGTGTTTTGTTTATTTACGTACCATTGATTTGTATATGGGTATTTGCGCCTTGCTTGTTTTTCTTTAAATTGTAAAGCGTTTTGAGTCTGCGAAAGCGCTGCATAAATTCCATATTATTATTACATAATGTATGTCAGTGGTAGAATTCGTCCCGCAGACACAGGTACAATTAATCCGCAGTGTTAATCAGTGTGCCTTCCTGTAGTGCACGTTGCACTACTTGTTCAGGTGTTGCCACTTCGTAGTTCGCAAGCCAAAGGGACGCAAAACCCAGGGATGTTTTGTTTGTATTTAGCCTTGGTCAGAATCTCTGGATTGCAGCAGCCAGGAAGGATAAAGTGACATTTGACTTGCACGTAGGCTCACCAAAGTGACACCGTGTCTCTCCTGGCTTCCATTATTCAACAATCGGTGTCGTGCAACTGCTGGAATAGCTGCTGGATTTAATTTCAGTGCGCGCGCGCGCGGGTATGTGTGTTCGCGCGCGCGTGTGTGTATGTTTAAGAGGGGGGGGGGGGGGGGGCGGGCGCGGCGGAGACAGCCAAGGCAGGAGAAGAAGGCGGTGGGGGGAAGGGGGGGGGGCGAGCAGGCAAGAGAGAGGGGGGGGGGGGTAGGAAGAGAGAGAGAGAGAAGGGGAGATTCGGGGGGGGGGGGGGGCGGATGGCAGCAGGGAGAGAAGATGGGGGGGGGGGGGGGGGGGAGGCAGCAGAACGGAGGGGAGAGACAGGCAGGGAGGAGGGAGAGAAAAAATGGGGGGGGGGGGGGGGGGGGCGTTGGGCAGGAGGTAGGCAAGCGAGTTGAAAGAAAAACGTAGTGGGGGGGTGGGGGGTAGGAAGGGGGAGAGTGGGAAGGGGAGGGAGACACGGGGGGGGGGGGGGGGGGGGGGAGAGTTAGTTGGTTAGACGGGGGGAGGGGGGGGGGGAGGGGGGGGGGGGGGGGGGGGGGGGCAGAGTGAAGAGAGAGGGAGGGAGGGAGGCAGGAGAGAAAGATGGAGGAGGGGAGTGTGAGAGATAAACAGGCAGCAGAGAAAGAGGGGGGAGGGGGGCAGTGGAGTGTGAGAAATAAACAGGCAGGAGAGAAAGAAGGGGCAGGGGAGTTGGGGGGGGGGGGGGGGGGGTGAGATACAAACATACAGAGAGAGAAAGGAGGGGGCTTGGGGTGGGGGGGGGGGGGAGGGGGGGAGACAAACAGGCAGGAGAGAAAGAAGGGGGGTGGGTGGGTGAGAGAAATACCGGCAGGAGAGAAAGAAGAAGGGCTGGGGGTAGCAGGCAGGCAGGATGGGGCTGGGGGTGTGGTGTGGTGTGGTGCGGGGCGACGGATAGAGAGGGTGTGTGGGTGTCTCCCTTGACTTAAACTCGAATTTAATTGGAGCGAAGAGTCCCTTGAAAGCCTGCAGTCATCCTGTCCTCACTCCCGTCGACCTACGTCCCATCCGGCGTTGTCAGCAGCATTCACAGGCTAATTGGGAAGTCCGGCTGCCCTGAAGTAGGGGACAGGCAGACAGACAGACAGACAGACAGACAGACACTCACTCCTCTCTCTCTCTCTCTCTCTCTCTCTCTCTCTCTCTCTCTCACACACACACACACACACACACACACACACACACTCACACACACACACACACACACACACACACACACACACACACACACACACACACACACACACACACACACACACACACACACACACACACACACACACACGATTTAAACAGCGCCAAAAAGTGCAGCTATTGCTTGAGAATCCGACAGGGATGGGGAAACCCTTGCAGTTCCGCTCCAGCCTCTTCAGTGGCCACGGTACGACAAGGCCGGTGGTGCCAGAACCCCGGCTCACGGCCGGAGGGGCAGGAAAGGGAAGCTCGTCATCATATCGTCCAAATGTCACCCATTTCTTGGGAGTAATTTTTCTTTACCCAATATCACCCCCAGGGCTGGAGGAAGAGAGAGAAATAACTAGCTGCGAAATGAAATGCGTCTCATTAAGGTGTCAGCGAAATTGGTCGCAATTTTCAGGGCCTGCATTCTGGTAATCGTAACCCCCCCCCACCTTCCTTTCTACCTCCTCCTCCCTCCTCTTTTTCTTGTTGCTGTCAGTTGCATCTTCACCTCCCTCACTACGCCCCCCCCCTCCTCCCCTCCCCCCGCCATCTTCCTGTGTGGCATTACCCCCCCCCCCCCCCCCCCCCCCCCGCGCCCCCCCACATCTAATCGAAGAGATGTGTTCAGATCGCGAGCAGAAAGAGTTTCGTGTTCGTCGTTTTTTTTCTTTTTTTTCTTCTTCTTCCTCTCCGAGTCTGAACCAGGATGTGTTTTCCAACCTTCCGTTTTTAGAATAAATAGGGGAAATAGTTGCGTGGAATGTGAATCTCGTTCCAGCTGTTGGACGTCGAAACGTCATCAAATGGACTGCAATTATTTACAGTTATTGCGTGGTTTAGTCTAGTCTGATTTGGGGGGCGGGGGGGGGGGGGGGGGGGGGAGGGAGGGGGGGACCGTCGGAAGGTCAGAGATCAGGTCAGGTGACTGAACACAACTTCTGTTAGCTCTGCGCACTAGGTCTTCGTAATGTGGGTACTTCAACTCGAACCGTGGCAATAAACTGCAAAAAGTCTAATCCATCAAATGAAGACAGTCGCTGTGTAGATGTACGCCGTCTGTCTGAAACTCCCGTTTAATCATTTGTGGGGGCCGGGGGGTTTGGGGGGGGGGGGGGCGGAGGTCACGATGACCTTGCCACCTCAGTGTTCCTGGCGGGTTGGGTGGTGGGGTGGTGGGGGGTTAGGGGAATTGATGGATTGATTTATTGCGAGCTGCCTCCCGCTGATGTAAGTTGTATGTTCTGCAAGTTTCTAGCGCGGTTAAACATTGCACGGTTTGAATCGATGCATACACGCACGCACGCACGCACACACACACACACAAAGAGGCACGCACGCACGCACGCACGCACGCACACAAAGAGGCACGCACGCGCACGCACGCACGCACGCACGCACGCACGCACGCACGCACGCACGCACACACACACGAGAAACAAGCTGACCCCAGAACAGAAAGTACGGGAATAACAACTTCCCTGCTTTCAATCAATCGCCTGAAAGATGCAGCGGTTCAGCAGTGCAGCCCTGGAACAGAGCAGGGTGGACTGCACGGGAAAAAGGGAAACACTGCGCTCGGCTGCATAATTATGAAGTGCCAGCGATCAATACTGTTCCTATGAAAAATACATCACCGTGATGTATGTATTCACACGACAGCATGCACGACCGTTGCGTATACCACCGCTCTCCCCTACTGTTTGTTTTGCGCTAAGAAAGTGTTCTGCTCCCTGCGATTTGTGCCAAAGAAAGCAAGGTGGATCCTAACTTCATTACTGGCGGCCAGCGAAGCATTCTTTGCCTCGTGTTCTGTGTTCCTTGGTTATCACCTGCGTGGTTGACGGGGCGTTCAGAGAAACAATAATGTTGTTCTGCGCCAAGGGCCTGTTCCAGACGTGACTGAGCGAGCGCTTGTCGGGACAATGAGCTCCACGTTTCTTTAACCACTTCATTGAGTATTCCCAGCCTGTGAAATTTCCGGGCTGAAATGGGCACGCACGCACGCACGCACACACAGACACACTGACAAACTGACAAACAGGCACACACACACACACACACACACACACACACACACACACACACACACACACACACACACACACACACACACACACACACACACACTTACCCTAACACATACACACACCCATAGGCTCACATAGACCCACACAGACAGACAGACAGACGCACGCACGCGCGCACGCAGACAGACAGGCACGCAAACAGACAGACGCACGCACGCACGCACGCATGCACGCACGCACGCAAAGAAAATGTTTTCCGGTCCTATAGCAAATCTACTTTCAGTATTGCGCATTTTGACGAAAATCCTTTCATATGCGTTATGCTGATGCAAAAGAACGAGAACAACAAAAAAGACTCCCCCAAAAAACTAGTAAACGAATTTCATATTTTACGTTTGCCGTTTACGAGTTTGTCGTTTTTAAATGACGGGGCGGCAGGCGCGGCAGTGAAAGGGTTAATTTGTGTAAGTAATGGAGTTGTTCGTGCGTGTGTTGCCTGTGTAACTAGCTGGCAGGGTGGACTGATAATGGGGTGTGCGTGCCTTAATAATAATATACAGACTCGCATAAAACCGTTAAAAGAAAATTCCTCTTCTTCGTCCTTTTTACTGATAGTCTTTTAACGTAAATGATATTAGACTGATCTTACGAATATCAGGAAGACAACACATGCCAATAAATTACACCAAAATAAAAACAGACTCGAAAAACAAACAACAACAACAACAACCAAAAACAACAACAACTACAACAACAACAACAACAACAACAAAAACCCACACAATCGTATTTGAATATACAGTTGTCTGCAGTCGTAAAAACAAACATGCACACATATATTGTGTATCCATGCACACATTTATTATTGAAAGAAAAACTTGGTTTTACTTTCTGTATATATAACGTACGTATTATGTTGTAATATTGCAGTCGAAAGACAGATTTCTATGATATTCATAGATATGTAAGATTCAATCTTCTGGTCCCCCCCCCTAGAAATTGCTCAAGAGTTGCTACCGTGTATAAGTTGTAGGATTTGTTCATACGTAGGTTAAGTCTACAGTATATGTATTATCCGGTGAATGTGAAGCACTTCGCTAAACGCCGGATTGGACATTTCCGGTGTTGTTCTCTTGTTACGGATCACGGAGTAAAATATTGCCCCGCGAGGCACATTCTTGAGGGGGCATTTGCGATTGGCTACGCGTGCATGTCTGTATGTTTGGTTGTTCTGATTTATTTCTGCTGTCTTTGCTGGCGTGTGTGTGTGAGTGTGTGTGTGTGCGTGCGTGCGTGCGTGTGTGTGCGCTCATGTGTGCGTGTGCGTGTGCGCGCGCGGCGCGTGTGTGTGTGTGGGGGTTTGGTGCGTGCATGCGTGTGTGTGTGTGTGTGTGTGTGTGTGTGTGTGTGTGCTGTGTGCATGCATGTGTGTGTGTGTGTGTTTGTGTGTTTGTGTGTGTGTGTGTGTGTGTGTGCATGTGTGTGTGTGTACGTACATACGTACGAATGTGCGTGCGTGTGTACGTGTGCGTCAGTATGTTCGTTCGTGCGTGCCTGTGGTTTTTGCGTTTCAGTGTGCCTGCGTGAGTGTATCATTATGCGTGAGGGAGTAAGTGTGTGCGTGCGCGTGCGCGCGCGAACGTCCGAACGGCGGCGATTTTTTGTGACCTTTTCAAATTTAGGTTGGTTTCCGGCCGGGGCAGGCTGCGGGAGGCCGTCGCTGGCATGCGCACTCCGCAACTAGGGAGACGGAATTGAGAAAGAAATACGGTTTCACATTGAATCGGATTGATTAGTTCCTGGTGGAGGGGAAATTACTTTTGTCCATTCATGACGACTACAATCACCAGCAAACCCTCATTAAACGTCCTTCGGCGTGTGTCTATAGATAGCTGTGTCTCGCGAAACAGCGTTTAAGAATTGCGCTGATGTTCGTTTCTCACCAAGGTTTTCTTCTGATTGTTTGTGTTTTTTCTTAATCGGTTGAGTGTTCGTTGTTTTTCCTTTATGTTTTATGCAGCGGTTAATTCGTTGCCAGTTTTCAAATGTCTGTCTTTAATGAGAGAGAGGGGAGAAAGAGAGAAAGGGGGAGAGAGAGAAGAGGAACTGATCGAAACTGAGATGATGTGGTGTGTGTGTGTGTGTGTGTGTGTGTGTGTGTGTGTGTGTGTGTGTGTGTGTGTGAGAGAGAGAGAGATAGAGAGAGAGAGAGAGAGAGAGAGAGAGGGTATTATTTTTGTGAGAGGCGTGCTTCAAAGGGTCGGCTGAAATGGATACTCCTCAAGATAATGTCATGCAACTATGTCGAGAGGTAGATAGAAAGGGGGGTGCAGGTGGAGGAGGGGGCGAGGTAAGAGACTGGGCGGAAGGGGTGGGGATGGGGAGAGGTGTTACCACCCCGGGGTTCTTGTTACAGCACAAATAGCAAGACATACAAATGTGTCTCTAGAGAGACGGTTGATGCATCGGTCTCGTCGTCTTAACGAAAGACGGCCGAACTCGGGCCAACCGCGGCTGTATAACCATTCCAGCCTTTAGTCGGCTAGCTCTCGTCCTTCCCCGTTTCTTCCCCTTGCGTTTTTTAGCCGTGTCATCTAAGCCCAGCATCGACTTTTGAAGTGAAAGAAGCCGCATCGGGTGTCACTTTCCTCTGATTTCCTAATTGTCGCGCTACAAAGGCAGGGAAGATTGGCGCACTTTCCGTTGGCGAGGCGGTGGTGGGGGCTTCACTGTGTTGGCTCGACATTTGTCCTTGTCTGTTGACGGCCCTGCCAGATTACAACGTTGGCCGCTACTGTCAAAGTATTGATTGGAGCCAAAAGACTACTGGACGGAATCACAGGCGTGCGCGTTGATCGAAAGTAACGGCTGTGGAGAAAGAAGGGGAGAGAAACAAAGTGAGTCCTGGGAGTAATTGCTTTGAAAATAATGCTATATTTTAGTGAAGAAACCTTCGTCGTGAATTCAAAGAAATGCTGCGGTATTTCGAAGGGGGAAAATCAAACAAAAACAAAAAACAAATACAATCTCTCGTTGTTCTTCGTGTGAATCATGGCGATTATTTATTAAACTGAAGGCTGCATTGAATGATTTTTCTTGCCATATGACTTCATGTGATGTCCTAATGCAAAGTGTTCCGCGTTTGCTGGTTGGACGTCCTATTTGTGTTATGACATTGTTTGAATTCTCGCTTTTTATCCAGTCCCATTCATAATATAGAGCAAAGCCGGTTTCCAAAATGAACATTTCTAGGTAGCTTGATCTACCTCGGAGACTATTCTTGAACGGAAACTGCACCAACTGTGATTTTTTTTCTTTTTCACGGAATTTGTATAAAATAAAATACAAAAGTACATTTTCTTCTTTATAATACCACCTCTTCAAGTGCTGAAACTATTCGTCACGCATCTGAACAGTTGTCTCCCCTGTGGCCTACAGTAGCCTCCCTTTTCCCTTTGACCCCCTTGTCTTGGAGGAGTTGTATTCGTAAGATGCCAGCAACAACATGGGGATACTGCTTATTATTACGAAATGCGCAGAAATCCCGAAATGCGCAGAGAAGAGAATGGAAATTGGCTTTAAATTTTTTTTTTTTTTATCGTCGAGTCATCGTGACGGTTATGTCAGGGTGAAGAACAGACGGGGATTATATACCACCCATTAAGAAGATGGTTGATGTAACTTTTTACTTCTCAACTGCAACCAAGGGCTTCGAAGTAAAGAGATCTGATCGAGTGCTTTGGTTCAAACTGAAATTCAACTAGATTTGAATAACTGAATTTGATTGGAAGCGTATTCAAAGTGGTTTTCCCGTACACCCTGCAGCTATTCTTGCGCCCAGGAAAAAACTCAGGAAGAAAGGGTACTTTGAAAAACAGTGTTGTCAAGCAAAAATTGCTTGTTTAGTACTAGTGATCTAGTTTTCCCGTACACCCTGCAATTGTTCTTGCACCCAATAATAAACTCAAAAAGAAACGGTACTTTGAAAAAATAGTGTTGTAAAACAAAATTTGCTTATTTTTGGTAGTAGTAGTCTGGTTAATTCGCTTCTGTGGGAGAGGAGACATAGAGAGAAGCGGAGTTTAGCTGAAGGAATTAATAGGTGTTGTTTGAAGATTTCCAAACCGTTTTAAGTTTCATCCCAGCGCCTGTGGTGGGCATAATTGAGACTCATCGTAGGCGGGTTCAAAACGTATAGTTGGCTAGACGCGTTTCCCCGTGGGAGCAGAGTTCTATGTAGGCCTAATGGGACGTAATGAAAATTTAAACTTCTGCACAGGCACTTCTGTGCGTGTTATTTGGGGTCTTCTTGCTGCGTGCGTGTGTGTGTGTGTGTGTGTGTGTGTGTGTGTGTGTGTGTGTGTGTGTGTGTGTGTGTGTGTGTGTGTGTGTGTCCGTGCGTGCGTGCGCGTGCGTGAGTGTGTTTGTGCGCGCGTGTGCGTGCATGTGTGTGTGTGCATGCGTGCGTGCGTGCGTGTGTGTGTGTGTGTGTGTGGGTGGGCGCGTGCGTGCGTGCGCGCGCGCCCGCGATTTGCTTGCTTGCAGCCTCATCGATTTCACGCTGTCACCTTGTTCGTGGAAATACTTGCCTCAGCCTTTTCCTCTCCCATGTATTACCTCAGTTTTGCGACTGAGCTCAGTACAGCCGACTCGGCCCACACTAGTAGCTGGATCGGTAAATTGGCTTGTCGCCAGTCTTAAAGCTCCGAGGAATCGAAATGCCATTTGAACTGACTTGTTTAACGACTAGTTCTCCTGGTAGGAGTATTCACCGTGCAATAAACCGGCGAGGGCCGAAATCCCATTGAAGTCAAAGGAGCCTATGCCTTACATTACTCGTTTTACTCGCTGTCACCACAGGAATGAGTCTGCATAAAGATGGGCATCCTTTGTGTGTGTGTGGTCAGTTTGCTGTTTCGTTCTCACCACCTAAATGAGTCTGCAGTAAAGATGGGCATCCTGTGTGTGTGTTCTTACCTGTTTCATTGCGATTATAGAAGGCGAAGATGGTGTCCATGACGGACAACATGACGGAAGAGGTGGAGCCGAAGCAGAGTCGATGCAGTAATAATGATACTGATAACACTGATGATGAGGATAATAATAATATGGTAATAATCGGCACTTAGTGGGCGTAACCCCTGATGACCCTAAGCGCTGACCGATTTTCTCTTACACATACCATATATTTAGACGACAAAGATTTAAATCCGCAGACGCGCACACCGACACACATACACACACATCAACACACACACACAGACGCACGCACGCACGCACGCACGCACGCAAATCAACACACACACACACACACACACACACACACACACACACACACACACACACACACACACACACACACACACACACACGCTCACACATCAACACACACACACACCGACACCCCCCTCCCCCCGCACACCGACGCGCACGCACGCACGCATACGCACGTTCGCTCGCACACACACACACACACACACACACACACACACACACACACACACACACACACACACACACACACACACACACACGTCTCAGGGCAAAGATACTGAAGAATAGGTTTATGACAAGAGGAGAATTAAATGAGATCTTCTTCAGCGTTCCAGGAATGTTATCAGACATCTAGCCCGGCGGTATTGATGAACTTGGCTGCAAGGAGCTCGCAGAAAAGCTCTGTGGGTATAAACAGGACCTGTTGTGCAGACAAGGAAGATTTGAAAGAACTGACAGAGATAGCGTGACGAACAGAAACAGGGTGAACATGGCTCCAGGGAGCTTGCGAAACGCTCTGTGGGTATAAAGAGGATCTGATGCAGACAAGGAGGACTGAAAGAACTGACACAGATAGCGTGACGAACAGAAACAGGGAGTTGGTTCCAGGAAGTTGGAGCCAGGTGAGAGCCAAGTTGGAGAAGGAGCGTTGACCACGGGAGTTAGTTCGGATTGATGGTATTCTGAACGCTCGGGTGTCTGCAGAAGAGTGGAACCGCTGGGAAAGAGTGTAAAGACGAAGAATCTCCGAAAGGTAGATTTGGGCCTTAAAGAAAAGCAACTATAGTTTGTATTCGATTCTCGGCTTGGTAGGTAGCCAGTGAAGACAGTGAAGCATAGGAGTGACATGGTCGGACCTGCAGATTTGGAAAAGAGTCTGTACTCGGGATACCCCGGCAAAAGCGAGTTGCAGTATTTGTCTAATCGACATTGAAAGGACAAATACAACAGTTTCTTGGTGACTTTTTAGAGAGATAGTGGTGTATTTCACAGGTCTGACGAAGTTCCAGATAACATAAAAGACTCCTGGGTTGCAAACTGTGTCGGCATGTTTGATGTTAGAGCTTTCCACGCTGATTTTCTGAGGAATAGACTGTAGAGAAACTTTTTTTTGTAGCGGTCAAGATCATTTCTGTTTTATCATTGTTTAACTGCAGTTGAGTGTTTGTCATCCAGGCTTTCACATTGGAAATGCAAGACTGAGTTGAATGAATGATTTTAGGAAGCTGAGAAACGTTGCCGGACCTGTACAGAAGGTTGTCATCAGAGAAGCTGTGGTGTTAGGGGAATAGTAGGATAGTAACCCATCATTCTGTACAATCTCTGAAACAGAATGAGTGTAAAGGACAAAGAGAGTCGGACCAGGCACCGACCGCTGGAGAACAGTGACAGTGCTGGCCAGTCAGACTGATGAGATTTGTGAGAATTTATCTTGTAGTAAATCTGACCCACGAGACTTGGTGACCGTACTTGGTGACCGAGACCATTGTAGAACTGTATATGTCTGCGTAAGCACGTTTGCTGAGGAAACCTTTTAAACCCAAGAAAGGTCGCTGTATACCGCGTTGTTTTTCGATTTCCAAGCATGATAACAGCAAAACAGAAAACGAAAAACAAACAAAACAGCAACAACAACGAAAAGCACATACCCTTGTACATATTTATTTTCTTTGTTGGACGAAAGGAAGGAGTATCTCTAGGCCTAATTATGATAGGATGAGACACAGGACCACAATTTGAAGTACGGAGTATTTTCTCTAGCTGAGAAAGTTGCTGCAAGGTCAATGAAACGCAAGCTGTTTTTGTACTTTCTGTTGTCCGCAAGATATAATGTTCCGTTAAGAGATGTTCTAGCCCCTACCTTTCGTTTGTTTGTTTTTCCCTCCGTCCCCTTTTTTTTCTCTCTCTGGGCGCTGGCGGTCTTTATACGCATCCTGGAGGGCCTGTCTTAAAAGTTCTGATGGGTAGACAGGAGGACCCTCTAGGATATGTGTATCCTGTGAGCTTCCGGGAACCAGGTTGTCTTTGTAAGTGATTGATACATTGTCTGTGTAAGTGATTGATACGTTGTCTTTGTAAGTGATTGATACACAGTCTTTAGCCTCGTTTTCGATCTCGTGACCTGTCTCGTTAAGAACGGTTCACAGGCCAGCTTACCAGCCTCGTGCCCACACCCCAAGCCTCGCTTTCCGGCACCGGGCACTTACAGTTTGCCTAGCGCCCTTGCCGCTTGTCCAGACTGGTTCACTGTTGTTTTCTGTCGTGGGTGATTTCATAAGGCACCTCGCACTAACATGATGCTCTCTCCACAACCCACACACACACACAACAACACCACACACACACACACACACCCCACAACACACCACACACACAACCACACACACAAAACCCACACAGAAGAGAGAGGGAGAGAGAGAGGGAGAGAGAGACGGGGCTGACATTCAGATAAAGGAGCGAGGTACAGGCGAGAGAAGGTCTCTGAAATAAGAGAGTGATTAAATTCTAAGTGTGAACGAGAGAGAGAGAGAGAGAGAGAGAAGAGAGAAAAGACGAGAGAGAGAGAGAGAGAGAGAGAGAGAGAGGACGGGACAGACATTCAGATAAAGGAGAGAGATACAGGCGGGAGGCCTTTGCAGTAAGAGCGAGAATGAGGGTGTGAGGAGTATGTGTATGTATGAGAGAGAGAGAGAGAGAGAGAGAGAGAGAGAGAGAGAGGAGAGAGAGAGAGAGAGAGAGGTGATTCACATACAGCCGGGAAAATATGTCCGTGGCGGTTGCCATTTTCCGCAGGGCATGACCCGTGAATGGCGAGCAAATAAACATCGATTGTTGTAGGCTTCGTCAGCTTGGCGCTCCGAGTGATACTCCATGCCACCCCCAGGTCACGTGATGATGGCGAATTTGCATGATGATTTGGAATCTGGCTCCAAACCCCTGCCAGAGCGCGTCACAAACTCCAATACATCATCGAGCTGGAAATGTGCTCGTGCGGATTTTCTATTCTCGCATTTCTTGGATTGCGAATATTGATTCTTTGCGAAAACTATTTAGCAAGTTTAAAAAATAAATAAAAAAAATGTGTGTGTGGTTGTGTGTGTGTGTGTGTGTGTGTGTGTGTGTGTGTGTGTGTTTTATATTTTTTTTAAATGTTTAAAAAAAGAATTTACGTGTTCTATTTTTGCGTCATTTGTGATTATTTTGTTAGCTGTCATGCTCTTACACACGTTCTTTTTTTTCATCCTTTTCAAAAGTTTTGTTGCATGTTCGAAAGGGTAAGTCCGTCCCGGTGACAAGGGTTATACAATTAAGATTAAACAGGTCACGGGTGTGGACAAGTTTCAAAATGAAACTTTTAAACTGAGACTTTTTTTTTAATGATATACTTTGCTTGTATTCAATTCAGTTCAATTCAATTAAAAAAACTTTAATCATCTCACAAGGGGCAATTTTGTATTGTCCATAGCGTGAATGTATTTAACACCACAAAGAGTCACTATTAAAGCGATGCTGAGAAGCAGACCCTTTAAACATTTGTCAGAGGACGATCTACTCTGGTCTTCACGGGTGAAAAAGGAGAAGAAAAAGTGTCGTTTTCAGTTCTATTTTATATATGAAACGGGCCTTTTAGAGGTCCAGCCATAGGAAGTTGAGATTAGCGACATGAGCACATAATTGGGCTGTATACATCGGATGATGTGTAGATTGAGACCTAGGTTGAGATTAGCTCATATTTCGTATAAAATCTTTTCCTTGCGTGTCTTTTTTTTGGGGGGGGGGGGGGGGGGGGGGAATGTGAGGGAACGAAGGGAGTAATTTGGATTTAATTTCATGAGAAACGAATATAAAATACTGTCAATACACTCCCCTTCTTCTGTTCCATTTTAATCAGCAAAAACTGTGAAATTTCATATTTGAAATTAACGAGATGAGCAGGATTGCTTTTTTTGCTGATGATAAAAATCCATTTTCGGTCTGCTTAGGGTGTTTTTCTCCTTCGTCCATTTTGCTTTTTATGCAACCACCACATATGTCTCAGCGATTCAATTTGATGCGAATTAGCCGTGTAGTCCTATTTTTTCTATTTGCATCTGTCTAAAGCGAGTTCATCGTTCACTTCCACCGTATTTTTTCTGTGAAGGATTTTCCCTATCTTCCTTCCTTCTCTGTGTCTCTCTGTAGCTGTCTCTGTCTCTCTCATTGTCTGCCTGTCTCTCACACTATCTTTTCCCTCCCTCTGCCTCTCTTTTCCTCCACGCTCCACGCGCTGTGCGCGCGCGCGCGCTCCTTTAATGAAAGTAAAGTTTTTCGGCACTTGATGGAGAGACTGTCCAGGATGTCATCGTGCCCTGAAGCTGACTTATCCATACAGCTGTCATTTTGTGATTATCCTCTTAGATGAAAATAGAAACAGTTTTTAGAGCCCCCCCCCAAAAAAAACAAAAAAACAACAACAACAACCAAAAACCAAAACAACAACAACAACAACAACAACAACAAAAATACGCACGCACGCACGCACGCACAGACAGACAGACAGACAGACAGACACGCACGCACGCACGCACGCACGCACGCACGCACAACTGTGGCACACAAAGGTTTCACTGTTTTTGTTGCCGTGGACAGGTCATCGTTATTTCCACAGGCACAACAGTACACAAAATTGTCTTCCGCCTCCAGGGAACAGTTTTTGCCTGGAACCCCTAATCGCACCGTGGAGCCTCGTCTGGGCCGATTTTTCTCCGATTTGGAGAGCACGGAAGTTTTTAAGTCACACGCGTCAGCAGAACGCGCTTGGCGGTATCGACGAACATGTTGAGAGTGGTCATAATTTAAAATAGAAAACCACAATGCACAAACCACCCAGAGATTTTAATGCAGGGGGTTCGGGGGGTGGGGTGGGGTGGAGTGGGATGGGGGGGTTCACATTATTGTAGCTTTGGCTACAGGTTTTATGGTACCGGTTATAGTGTTATGCAGCGCTTTAACGTTGGGAAGGGGGGTGGGTGGGGGTGGAGGGTAGGGAATAAACCTTATATGAATCTGTGCCGTCAGTTGCCCAGGTACTTTAACTTTTATCAAAGAAAAAAGAAAAGAAAAGAGAGAGAGAGAGAGAGAGAGAGAGAGAGAGAGAGAGAGAGAGAGAGAGAGAGAGAGAGAGGATGTACCTCTGGTAGAGTTTATGTAGCTTGTATTTACACGCATGCCAGGTGAGAGTTACCGTAGGCGACTGAGGTCTTTGTTGTTGTACTTGTTTCGAGCGCTAATTAACACCCATGGGTGTTGATTCTGAACTTTTATTTAGTTTTAAACCTGATCATGGTGACTACTTCTGGGTCCAGGAATCTGGTCTTGATTTTGTTTTTCAGTGACTGAACAGCAGGTATTGTATTTCGGATCATGGTCGCCAAAAAGTAATTTAGGCCATGTTGAATTTTAGTCGTTACATTAGACCACGTATGTAGTGATCGTGGCAAGTTTTAGCTAGTCAGAAAAAGCATGTCAGTTCATCAGCTTGGTAGCGGCAGGATCAGTTTGAGCAGTTTTGTTACCTGTAATTTATTAGCAGATTTGGTAGGAACCTGAAGTTTATGGTAAGATTAAACAGCATGCAAAGTTTCTGAGCTGCATCTTTCTGTTTCTAGATCGAAGTGTAAAAGAACGAAAGCAATTAATTTGATTGTTGAGGCATTATATTTACGTCTGGATTACATAAAATAAAGTAAAAGCGGGTAATTAATACTATAGAGAATAAAACTCTTCATAAAATCCTGTTGGATGTTTTTTTCTTTCTTTCCGAGTTAAGCAGACCAGGGTATTTCCTCTTACTGAATACCGTCTCTTCGATTAAACAACAAACCGAACAAACCAAACAACAAAACAACAACAACGGAAATACCAACACGAACGAACAACACCCACACAGGAGCGCACGCACACACGCACACACACACACACGTACGCACGCACGCACGCACGCACGTACGCACACACACACACACGCACGTACGTACGCACACACAACACACACACACACACACACCACACCACACACACACACACACACACACACACACACACACACACACACGACAAGAGAAGAGAGAGAGAGAGAGAGAGAGAGAGAGAGAGAGAGAGAGAGAGAGAGAGAGAGAGAGAGAGAGAGAGCATGCATTCGTCAATGACCAAAACACATTTTGCGTCCACCATAGCTCGGCTGTACATAGCAAATCACCCCGGTCAGACCTTTTCTCTGGCACTAATGTCTTGGGAAGGAGCAGTGTACTCCAAGAAAGTGCGACCTGCACGCCATTGTCAGCGAGGTGGAGTTTTCGGCCATTAGCGCAGTCTTTGGGGAGATCGTCCAAAGGGCTTTGATCAGGGGCGGCTGATTTACGACCGGTCGCAGTAATCTCCCTGTTTTGCCCGTCTTCCGATAATGCTTACACTGTTACACTTACAGGTCCAGCGGTCGTGTCGGGCCGGGACAGTCGTCATGATTAGCAGCAACTCGGCTTCGATTTGGTTAGATTTGTTTTATACTCCGTGGGAGAGTGCTTCAGTTTGTGACCTTGTCCTCTTGTTTTATTTGTGTGTGTGTGTGTGTGTGTGTGTGTGTGTGTGTGTGTGTGTGTGTGTGTGTGTGTGTTGCCTTTTGCTTTCGCTCGTTTGTCTTTCTTTCTTTCTTTCTTTTTTCCCCTTTCCGTTCTTGCCTCAGGGTTTTCTCGCTGTCTGTCTGCCGTCTGTGTTTTCTTTCTTTCTTTTCTCGTGTCGTTTCTGTTGTGTTCTTAGAGTTGTTTTTGTTTGTTTGTTTTTACCTTTCTTTCCGTCAGTCCTCTCCCACTCTGCCCCCCCCCACCCCCCCCCCCACCCCCGCCCCCTTTTCTGCCCCGTCTTTCGCGTTTTTGTTTTGTTTTTTAACATTTCTTTCCTTCAGTCCTCTCTCCACCCCACCCCCCACCCCTCCCCCCACCTTCCCCCTCCCCCCACCCTGTCTTTTGCGTGCTCCCGACTCTGACCCCCAGTTTTTTTCTTCTGTTAATGCATTCTTTCTTTCAGATTTGAACAGATGTTTGAGAACTGACTTTCGGTGCATTTCAGTGTGTATTAGTTTGCACTGCATAATTATCGTCAATGTTCGTCCTTAGACGTCTCGGACCGTTTTTGGTCTCTCCCCTAGTCCTGGTTTCGTCGTTTTCAGTGTCAGAAGTTTTGTTGTTGGTCCTTTGGCGGGGGTGGGCTCAGGAAGTGGGAGTCTGGTGGGGTAGGAGGAGCGTTATGAAGATTGTGAACACTAACAGAACTCCCAGCGAGAGCCGGTTTGGCCTAGCGGTAAGGCGTTAGGCTGGTAAGCAGAAGGACCTCGGTGCGATTCTGTTTCGGCTCTCCTTTCTCTTCAAAAAAGGTTGTGGTCTGTGGACACTGTCTTGTGATTTTGTCCCTCACAATCAATAAAATGTTAGCAAGGCTGTCAGTGCTGCACATCTTAATGCTGGAGTCATTCTGGTGATGACAGTGTATAGTGTCTCCCTCATCCCCACCTTCTGGGATTTTGGTCCCTACCTCTTCGGAGAGAACTCGGCGTTAAACCAGTTTAACCAACAGAACTCTCAGGAGACGAGTGCATGACTGTTTTTGTTTTGTTTTGTTTTTTTGAAATTGAAATTGAAATTCCTATTTCGTGACTACACGCTTGAACGCACCATCGGTGTTGTTTGTTAACACAGCGCAGGGGCAGTTTCTGGGAAAGGCACAGAATGAAAAAAGGTTCTATGAAGCAGCGGTTTTTCCCTCCTCCAGTTACATTACAAAGAAACTGCATTTGTCTCAATTCCAGACTCTAGCAAAGCAAATTGAGTAGTGAGATGGCGGTGGTGATACGGAAAGGTGGGGTAGAGGGTGGAGGAGGGGGTGGGGGGGTGGGGGTGTGTGTCTGAATCCAGAGTTGAAAGAAGTCAAACTAAGTCTTTGAAAGGAACGGAATAGAAAGATAAACACTTACTGACATTTAAGACGTATTGTAAGAATTAAATTTTTTGTAACAGGGTGGAAATTGATTTCTTGCCCCCCCCCCCCCCAAAAAAAAAAAAATATCAGGAGGCGACTCTGTAAAAGAAGAGATCGATTGGAGTGGTGTATATTTTGATAATATCAAGCGGTCTGGGGTTTTTTCTTCCCCCTTATCGCTTCCATCTACTTTGTAACGGAGGGAGAAGAAAGCTCGAAACACACGAAAGGTTAAAAGATGTATGGTTGTTATTCAGACGGGAGAAGAAGTGCACCCTCCCCTCCCTCCCCCCCCCCCCCCCCCCCCCCCCGGCACAATTATCTTTGACGAACCACAAACGGACAGGCAGACAAGTTATCCTTCATAAAAAGGATCAGAAATGCGATTCAACAATTTGAATCTTGTCCGAATATCCTCCGCAGTCGGGGGAAAAAAGAGAAGAAAATGTTTTCCAAACAAAATGATATATGAAGCTAAAACTGGGTCGGGAATTGGCTGTGTCGGCATTTTTTCTTCGCCCGAGAACTCGTTTATTTTGGGACTGTCGCTTTTTTCTTTTCTTTTTTCTTTTAAATAGTTCAGAACAGAACAGAAAGATAAATTGACCGGGTTCACTCAGCAGATAAACTGTTTCAAAAATCATCTTTAATAATAACAATACTGTAAACTTGTTGTACTATGACGCATTCTAACAAAAGCATTATCACGCCTACAACCAGTGTGTGCGTACTCAACCTCATCCAGTTATAACAGTCGTTCCCTCAGACGTATTTTGATAATTCCAATTAACGTCCACAACGTTCAGTCAGACCACATGATCACTCAGTACCCATACAGTCAAAAATTTGTTACAGTCAAATACTATATCAGAGCTACAGACAGAATTAGTAGGCCCCTGGACTAGACAAACCAGTACAGGATGATTTCCGTTGTTTTACTCCCTGGTCGGGTACGTTTGAGAAGACTGACGTGGAACAGACATTTATATGAGGATCTCGGTTGTGGTGTACAAAGAAGGGTGGTTATTTTCTTCAAAGAGGCAACCCGAATTTCCCATGGGGAATTTCCCTCCGGGACAACTGTAGTTCGCAAAATACAAAAGAGGATGTATGGGTTGTGAATGATAACCCCCAGACTCCGGACATTCACGGACGAAATGAATCTGACCCTCTCCCCGAAGATGTACCGTCAGGGACAGAAATAGCTGGCGGTTAGAGAGATGGAGGGAGGGAGGAGAGGGAGGGGGGCGAGAGATGAGGGGGTGGGGTGGGGGGGCTCACGTAAAGCTGCTGCAGTGTTACCACCAGAGTGATTCTGCACAACTATCGGCAACAGAGTAACTCCTTTTTGGCAGTTTCGCCGACGGCTGAAAGCAAAGTCGCAAGGCTCAAAGCCTAGCGTTTGGCCAACAAAGGAACAAGACAAGAAGCCAACTTGTTCTCTTGCCCTACGTGTGGCAAGCTGTACTGCTACAGTGGTAACCTGATTGCTTTCTTTCTCCCCCCTCCACCGCTCCCGACCCCCATCCGATTCTTCACCCACCCACCCACCCACCCCCACCCCTCTCTCTCTTTTTTCTTTTTCTTTGCTTAAGGTGATTGATGGTTGCCCCTTTTCTCCTTTCGCATCATTAATGCCGCTTATACAGTCGAAGTGGTCTACGTCCCAATCTACCCAGCCCCCCCCCCCCCCCCCCCCCCCCAATTTTTTTCTTTTCTTTTTCACTTGTTACTTCCCCTTCAGTCGGAGGCAGGATTCGCCCAGTGTCACGCATCCAGCCCACAGGCACGTTATATACATATCTCCTTGATTTCCTGCAGTGGGGTACTCCAGACGCAGAAAATTAGATCAAGGTCCGCCTGGGAACCCAGAGCTGTTATATATAAATATGTTACATTATATATATATGTATGTATCTGTATCTATCTATGGGGTTCTCTCTCTGTCTCTGTCTCTGTCTCTGTCTCTGTCTCTGTCTCTCTCTCTCTCTCTCTCTCTCTCTCTCTCTCTCTCTCTCTCTCAGACAGGTTTTTGACTGAACCTAAACTACAAATAAAATTTTCGAGTTCGAGTTCTCTCTCTCTCTCTCTCTTCTCTCTCTCTCTCTCTCTCTCTCTCTCTCTCTCTCTCTCTCTCTCTCTCTCTATATATATATATATGTATCAGCTCTGGGTTCTCAATATTCCCGCTTTAAGCCTGGAGTAGGTCAGAATATATAGCCAAGCATGCTTCACCCACTGCCAGGAATTTCTTCCTTGTCCTTTTAACCTTCCCGGTCGGGTCATTCATCATCATTATTTTCTCAAAATCGTCTCCCAGCCTTCTGGGTTAGTTTTGGCCAACGCCGTTTCCCGTGTGGGATGGCGGAATAAAATAGTTCACCTGCCCATAGTCACAAGCGATTGAACACAGGTTCCTTTGGTGAGTGCCTACGGAATACAAACAGGTACGAAAAGATGCATTCATGTGCATAGCTAGATAGATGGTTGTTGTTTTTAACTTTGTAACAGTGAACTAGACAAACTTGTGATTAATGTTAGTGACTTGTGTTTTTAACTGTTGTAAAAGAAATCCTGACTGTGTGATCCGTTTTGAAGTGACCCAGTGCGGTTGAAGGGACGTTAAAAATCCAACTAACTTACTGTTTCATCCTTGATTTCATTGTCATCCGGTGTTTTGGCTGTTCTTCTTACCTCTGCTCCTGTCATTGTTCTTTCCTGGTCCTCATTTTTCTTCTTCTTCTTCTTTTTCTTCTTCTTTTCTTCTTCTTCTTCTACTTCTTCAGGTCCTTTACTACTACTACTACTACTACTACTACTACTACTACTACTACTACTACTACTACTACGAACATTAATGGTTGCTTAGAGCGCTTAACCCGTACTGGCCTTGAGCGCGTACATATTCTGTAAACATGCATATACTGACAAAGAGTCAATGCACAAATGAACACACACACACGCACTCTCTCTCTCTGTGTCTCTCTGTGTGTCTCTCTCTCTCTGTGTCTCTCTCTCTGTATCTCTCTCTCGTGTCTCAGGGCAGCGGGACTGAAGAAAACGTTTTGGAAAAGAGAGGTTTTCCATGATTTTTTTTTAAAGAACTGACAGAGACAGCATGACAGGCAGAAACGGGGAGTTGGTTCTAGGCAGTTGGAGCCAGGTAAGAGAAAGACTGCTGACCACTGGACTTAGTGCGGAAGAATGGTATTCTGAAGACTCGGATGTCTGCAGAAGAACGGTTCCTTTGTGCAAACGGAGAAGCCAGAACGAGGCAAGTGCTAGCCTTGCATGCTGGCCTTGCACGCTCGAACAATCGAGATCTACTGTGCTGAGGTACAGGCGTGCGCACGTTTATGATCCCGCGGCTGCTGTAAAACATCGCCAGGTGGAAATCTTTAAGACCCCCCCCCCTCCCCCCCCAACACACAACAAAAAAATAAAAGGGGGAGAGAGAGAGAGAGAGAGAGAGAGAGAGAGAGAGAGAGAGAGAGAGAGAGAGAAAAGAAGAAGAAGAAGAAGAAGAAACGCACGATTGGAAGAGTTAGAACATGTTAGGTAGCATGACTCAGTCGCTGCTGGCTTTTCTCTGGGAAAGCGGCTGGAATTTCCCATGGGGGAAAAATGGTGTGTGTGTGTAGGAGAGAGAGAGAGAGAGAGAGAGAGAGAGAGAGAGAGAGAGAGAGAGAGAGAGAGAGCTTTTGCGACGCAAGTGGTCTTCCGCGTCATCAATTTCAATTAGCTTGTTGTGCATGTTGACGAGAAAATAACGACCGCGCTGATGTTTTTCGAAGGCCACTGATGGTTAAAATGCGTGTGGCATCGGAGCGGCGTGAATAACAGGATTTTTAAAGTGTTGCGTTCTTTAATCCAGACAGTGTAAAGCTGATCTGCTCACAGGCGTCTGACGTCGCTTTTTTTTTCTTTCCCCCTGCTTTTTGTGTGTGTGAGTTTTTGTTGTTGTTGTTGTTGTTGTTGTTGTTGTTGTGATGTCCGTCGTCCTGAGGTGACCCACAGCGATTGACAGGACGTTAAAATCCAACTAACTAACCAACTTTTAATGTCTAGTACTTCGGCTGTGGTAGAATACTAAAGCCGTGGAACATCATTTGGTTGATTTCGGTATTGGTTTCTAACAGGATAGATTATCTCCATAATTATGCGCGCGCGCGAGAGTTTCTTTTCTCTTGAACTCAGCGTGTGTGTGTGTGTGTGTGTGTGTGTGTGTGTGTGTGTGTGTGTGTGTGTGTGTGTGTGTGTGTGTGTGTGTGTGTGAGAGAGAGAGAGAGAGAGAGAGAGAGAGAGAGATCGAATTTTTAATTTTTTGTATTGAGAGAGAGAGAGAGTGAGTGCGTGCGTGCGTGCGTGCGTACGTGTATGTTTGAACTCAGCATGTGTGTGTGTGTGTGTGCGCGCGCGCACTTCCCCTCTGTTCACGTGTACATAATTATATAACTCTAAATTTAGTTTGAGAAGTTCCGTACAAACCTTCAGTCATGCGTGTACGCGCGCTACTTCTTTTACCTCTGCTAACTCGATTTTAATGCGACTGAAGAGTCCCACAGAAGCCTGCTGTCGTCGTACCCCCCCCCCCCCCCCACCCCCTCCACCAACGTCCGTGCAACCCGACGTTGTCGGCAGCATTCAGGTTGTAATTGGCAAGTTCCGCTGCCCTGAAATCGGCGGTCGTGTCCATGCCGGTGGAAGACGTCTGGTTCGGCTGCTCTCGGCTACGTCTGCTGTCTCGGGGATGGAGGTCTGATTGCAGAGGAACAAAAAGAGAATGGCGAATAGAAGTTGTGCACCGACGTCGAAGGAAGAACGTGTGTGTGTGTGTGTGTGTGTGTGTGTGTGTGTGTGTGTGTGTGTGTGTGTGTGTGTGTGTGTGTGTGTGTGGAGGGGGTGCGTGCGTGCGTGCGTGTGTGTGTGTGTGTGTGTGTGTGTTCATGCATGTGCGCGTGTTTGTGTTCGTGCCTGCGTGTGTGTGTGCTTGCGTGTGTGTCTGTGCCCAGACATAAGACAAAAAATAGCGCCAGTAGTATTGCTCAGGATGTGTGCCCAGACATAAGACAAAAAATAGCGCCAGTAGTATTGCTCAGGATGTGTGCGTGTGTATGTGATGTAGAGGTGTATTCTGTATCTCTGCCTGACTTCCTGCATGCCCCATCCATCTTTGTCTATCTGTCTGGTGTCTGTCTGCGTGTGTGGTCAGTCCGGGTATTGTCGGCCACTGTTTTGCATTAGAGAGGGAGAGAGGGGACATATGGCAACGCTCTGTCCCCACCTGTTGAGAGAAGAACATAGAGAGACAGAGACAGAGCGATAGAAACAAGGAGTGTGTGTGTGTGTGTGTGTGTGTGTGTGTGTGTGTGTGTGTGTGTGTGTGTGTGTGTGTGTGTGTGTGTGTGTGTGTGTGAGAGAGAGAGAGAGAGAGAGAGAGAGAGAGAGAGAGAGAGAGAGAGAGAGAGAGACACACACACACACACACACACACACACACACACACACACACACAGTGAGAGATCCTGTGGCAACGGTCGGCTTCACATAACTGGCACCAGATAAAGTCTGTGGAACTGAAGAAAGCTATTTTCCGGTTTTCCGGATCATAGTCCGCCCGTTGGAGCTAATCCTTCCCACAAACGACCCATTTGTTTCATCCCACGTGCCAACACATCCGCCTGTAGACAGCGGGCGGCAACAGTGCCATGCAACAGAGAGAGAGAGAGAGAGAGAGAGAGAGGGGGGGGGGGTGAACGAGAGGGAGAGAGAGACCGAACTTGATCAATAATGTAGAGGCGACATCGTACGAGCCGAGCTTTTTCCACGCGGCCTCCCACGGTCGCCATGGCGACTTTCACGCCACAGGCATTCCTCCCTCCTCCAGTGGACTGCAGCGTTCGTTGTTGTCCGCGGTCGAGACAAAGGCCGAGCTCTTTCAGTCCACCGTTGTTGCCCGCAATCACGTAGGCTATAGGGGCCGCCACGTCGATTCCGTTCCATTCAGTTCATTATTTGGAGCTCTCTTTATCCCCTCGCCCCCCCCCCCCCCCCCCCCCCCTCCGTTTCCTTGTCTTGCTTCTGTGATCTTTGTTTTCACCTTTCTTTCTTTCTTACCATTTCCAAGTCTACTTGGGTTTGCGTGGAAGAGTGAGCTTTGTTTTTTACCTTTCTTTCTTCTTCTTACCTTTTCCAGGTCTACTCGGGTTTGCGTGGAAGTGTGAGCTTTGTTTTTTACCTTTCTTTTTTCTTTCTTCTTTTCTTCTTACCTTTTCCAGGTCTACTCGGGTTTGCGTGGAAGTGTTTTTACCTTTCTTTCTTTTTTCGTCTTTTCTTCTTACCTTTTCCAAGTGTGCTTGGGTTTGCGTGGAAGTGTAATCTTTGTTTTTAGCTTTTCTTTCTTCTTACCTTTTCCAGGTCTACTTTGGTTTGCGTGGAAGTGTGATCCAGACAGCATCAATAGTTCCATTGTGTGTGTATATCTATAAATAGATTAGTACTTGCTGACGTCTGGCGACAGTCAGGCCAGGTGTGGTCAGCTGAAGTACCTTATCAAGAATGCATTAACCCCTTCGTTGCCCCAGCCTGAAAAAAAATAATCCGGACATCCCCGCGAACAGAATATTTCTGGATATGTATCACATCTTCTTTCAATGCAAAACTACCATCCGGTCGTTTTCAAGTAACATCGTGGCAGTGAAGGGGTTAATACCATTTTTTTCTGTTGATTTTGTTTTGTTTTTCTTGACTTTTTTTTTTCTTCATTGGTTTATCTTGGGGAGAGATCGATCGCGTTTTTTATTTTAATTTTTTATACTTCAGCTGTACTTTGGTTGTCTAGACAAGTACCCTTTTTAGAAATGTAGTTTGAGCTCAGGTGTGCTGATCAAAATTTAATAAAAATAAAATAAATGCGAACAGTTATCAAGAACAGGCCCATTAGAGTGCGTATCTGCAGGTGTAGTAGCATCACTTCCCTTTTTAGGGGCGGTTTTCCTATAATTATAGAACATTTTATACTTTTATGTTTGGTCTTGGTTGCGATGGGGACAAAGGCTGCGCAGTCATATTCTGTGAGGCCGGCCGACCTCTGTATATATGTTATGCGACGAGAAACAAACTTTGCATGATGGTGGTATTTCTTAAGCAGTATCACTTTAAGTGATATTGACCTTATTTCAAAGTCAGAGTGGCATCGGACAATTAAAACTGAAAGAGAGAGAGAGATACTTTATTTGCCTTGATAACGAGAGAGGAGAGAGAGAGAGAGAGAGAGAGAGAGAGAGAGAGAGAGAGAGAGAGAGAGAGTGTTTTATATTATATACACGAGGGTTATACGAAGGAATAATGAGGAGGAGGAGGAGGGAGGGAGGGAGGGAGAGAGAGAGGAGAGAGAGAGAGAGAGAGAGAGAGAGAGAGAGAGAGAGAGAGAGAGAGAGAGAGAGAGAGAGTTCTTTATAGAATATACGAGGGTAATTACTCTCGTGTATATATATATATATATATATATATATATATATATATATATATATATATATATATATATATATGAAAGCCCGTCTATTTTGGATATTCATATCAAGAATTTTCTCTTCTCTCTCTGTCTCTGTCTCTCTAAGCATGTATGCTTTTGTACATCCAGCCCTCGCCCAAACAAGGGACTATTTTAGATCTAATAATACATGTGCAATGTGCACATCATAACTTTGTGCAGCAGAACTCCTTTGTTATAGTTAAGTCTTTCTTTGAGGGGAATAATCACAGACATTTAGTAATAGAGACTGTTCAAGGGCAATAACATTTGAAGTCGCCAAACGAGAGTTGCGTCCTCTGAACGTACTCCCTTCAGTAGCAATAGAAATCTGTTCTGATCTTTTTTTTAATGAATAAAATAATGACGTGTCAAAAGGAAGAACAGTACAGAGTTTGAGCAAAAGGCCTTGCGCACAGTTTGCATGTGTGTCACACTCATTGGATGTCGTGCAGGCTGGTCGTGATCTTTGGTATATTTTTGTGTGGGGATAATGCGCATCTGTTCTTGTCGATCTTCTCTGTCTGGTTTTTTTTGTTAGCGTATTGCTCTACATTCAGGTCTGGGCGGATGTTGTTTGATGCCAATGCTGCTTTGTGCATCGCGTCAGATGCTGCAACAAGATCTCAAGATCTAGATGTTTCTCTCACGCTCGCTCACTCACTCTTTGTGCGTGTGTGTGTGTGTGTGTGTGTGTGTGTGGTGTGTGTGTGTGTGTGTGTGTGTGTGTGTTGCGGTGCCATTGTGCAGTAGTTGCATTTTATCAGATACACGTTATATACAGAACGTGAAGATACGCGAGCATCGCTGTGTCTGAATGTCCTCTCTCCTTTTGTCCTTTTGTTTGAACTTAGAAGCTGAACATTTTGCATAGACGGCCGCTTTCCTCCATTTTCAAGCGCAGTGGCATCTGCAGTGTAGGTCAATTCTAAAGTGTGTGCGACCCGTGCACACACACACACACACACACACACGCACACACACACGCACACGCACACACCACCAACACCACCACACACACACACCACCCATCATCAAAAACTGGGGCTTTTTCCTGCCTCTTCCCTCCCTGCAGGCTATACTGAGGACTCAATAATTATTCTGTGAGACCGACCGGCAGAGAAAACGTGAACTCCTTTTCCCGTTTCTTTGGCTCGATCCAGCTTTTCCACCTCTGCGACTAGGCGTCTCAAGAAGGGTTATTTCTGCACTGAGTAACTCCATCATTCAGGACGCATTACAGATTTCTGCAGTATTGTCAGGTGCATTAGTAGCGGCTTGTGGTGATGGTGGGGTGTCGGTCTGCGGTCGTCTGTCTGCACAGGCGGAGCGCCATTATTACCTGCAGCGTGGTCGTGACGTCACCAGACAGGAGACGACGACGCTTGAAATATTCAGGACAAGAAGTCGGCGACTTAACGCGGTCGGCTTTCTATAACTCCCCCCCCCCCCCCCCCCCCCACTGCCCTCCTTCCAGCCGGCTTCCTCTGTTATACCCTCCGTCTCAAACCCCCATCCCCAGCTTTTACTGTGTGTGTGTGTGTGTGTGTGTGTGTGTGTGTGTGTGTGTGTGTGTGTGTGTGTGTGTGTGTTTGAGAGAGAGAGAGAGAGAGATGTGCGTGGGTGTTCTGCCCTAGAAGACAATATAAGCTTTAGGCAGAATTTTCAGAACACCATCTCTCCGTTTCTCTTCATGTCTCTTTCCTCTTTCCTACCTCTCTCCCGTCTCTCTCTCTCTCTCTCTCTCCCCGTCTTCTGTATTAAATGTTTCCGTCTGTTCTGTTCAGTTTTTCTGCTTGTTGTAGAAGACCATTTTGGCTTAGAGTTAGGTTGTATTTTATTTATTGAAATCGGTTCGGAGGTGTCTACTTTAAGCTTTGCCTTCTCATCGTTGCTTTCCTTCGGATGGCGACAATAGCTGGTCTCAGTATAATTAAGTGTAACAAGTTTGTCCGTTTTCTCCCACTTTTGTCTACCTCAGTTTTGTTCCTGTTACAGATGTCAGGTTTGTTTGAGTGTTTGAAATGACAAAACCCGCAGTGGTGTTCTGCTGACGCAGAAATTAAGGTCCCCTCTGTATGTATGTACCCAAGCATGTGTTATTGTGCGTTGATAGATAAATGGATGGTTGGTTTTTAGCGTTGTAACAGTGAATTAGACAAACTTCTGATTTGGTGACTTGTCTTTTGAACTTCTGAAAGTTTGATTCGTCCTGAGGTGACCCTGTACGGTTGAAAGGACGTAAAAATCCAAGAACTATAACTAATATCACCGAAAGGGTTTCTGAGTGCTTGTTGTATTGTGCGAGATTTCGTTTATGCAAAACAGGGAAAAGATGGCGAGAGACAGAACCTGTGGCAGTAACGAGGTGTAATGAAGACGCCTGTATTCATTACCAGGGTGGGGTCACCCTGGTAACGAATACAGAGGTGTAATGAAGACGCCTGTATTCGTTACCAGGGTGGGGTCACCCTGTTGTTGTTCTTTCTGTGGGGTCACCCTGGTAACGAATACAGGCGTCTTCATTACACCTCGGTACCGTTTTGATCAGGTTGACAAGTTCAAGGATTTTTTTTCTCACAAACCCCAATGGGGGTACATGAAACATCAGTGAAAGAACATCTGACAACGTTCACACGGCAATAAACGAAAAATGAAAATGCATACAACAAAAAGAAACAAACAAGAACGCTGTAGTAATAGTACAGAGGTTGACAACAACACGTTGGCTGTAGTTCTTCTTTCTATCTTTGTAATCGTATTCCCACTCCTATAACGAAGTTGGATGGGGGTGGGGCAGAGGGATGGGGAGGGGGAAGGGGGTGTTGTATTTTGGCATCTTCTCTTTCTTGCTTTCCTTTCCCTGTCGCTTGAAACTGAATGAAAAGTGGAACTCAAAAGAAGGGTTGAAACTACTTCGACGATTTATTTGTCTCTTTCTTTGGTGACTTAATTAAAACAACGGGGGAAAAAGAAAAAGAAATCTTCAACGGATTCTACTGCGAAAATAAAGGAATGGTAACGGGTTGCGAAGAAACGAAAACATTGCCAGCACACCTGTGTCACGTACTCCCCCACCAATGTGCCAGTTGTTGGGGCCGAGTGAAGATGACTTAGACCATCCGCTGCTAGCGCCAGATAACTACTTTTGCGTACCGTCACTTCGACAGTACACTCCCTTCTTACCTTTCAGCTTCGCTCTGCACATATCAGACTTCACGCACCCTCCGATCCTCAAGCCAGAAGCTTTTGAAAATTCCAAGACGTAATTTGATTTGTTTTATTGATTTTTTTTTTGATTTTTTTTTTTAACCAAAAAATCAGAAACAAGATTGACTGCTAGCGTAATAAAACAAGATCCTAACACATAAAAGGTTCAAAAGAACGCTATTTATTAGGACAAAATAAAACCAGTTTCTTTTTCTTTCTTTCTTTTTTCTTGTCCTAATAGATAGCGTTCTTTTGAACCTTTTATGTGTTTGGATCTCGTACCTTGAAATGTTTTGGTTAGCGCTCTCTCTCTCTCTCTCTCTCTCTCTCTCTCTCTCTCTCTCTCTCTCTCTCTCTCTCTCTCTCTCTCTCTCACACACACACACACACACACACACACACACACACACACACACACACACATTATTCCCACTCTGTCTTGAGTCCAAAACCCAGCTCAAGACTATCCTCTTTAGACAGGCCTTTTCACAGACCTAAGCTGACCATTACTGTGACGATAGATTATGTATGTTTACGTGTAGTGCGTGAATGGTGTGGGGAAGCACATGTGCAAACAGATTTGCGCTCTGTAAGAGGTATCCATTATTATTAGATTATTCTTCGATGGCTTCGGCCTCTTCTCACGCAGTCGTGCGTCATTGTTCCCCACGCAGCTAGTGCATCAGTGTTCCTCATACAGTCGTGAGTCAGTGTTCCCCATCAGTGTTCCTCATACAATCGTGCGTCGTTGTTCCACACGCAGCCAGTGCATCAGTGTTCCTCGTACAGTTTATTGTGCGTTATTGTTCCCCACGTAGCCAGTGCATCATTGCTCCTCCCTCATACAATCGTGCGTCAGTGTTCCCCATCAGTGTTCCTCATACAGTCGTGCGTCATTGTTCCCCACGCAGCCAGTGCATCATTGTTCCTCCCTCATACAATCGTGCGTCAGTGTTCCCCACGCAGCCAGTGCATCATTGTTCCTCCCTCATACAATCGTGCGTCAGTGTTCCCCATCAGTGTTCCTCATACAGTCGTGCGTCATTGTTCCCCACGCAGCCAGTGCTTCAGTGTTTCTCCCTCATACAATCGTGCGTCAGTGTTCCCCATCAATGTTCCTCATACAGTCGTGCGTCGTTCCCCACGCAGCCAGTGCTTCAGTGTTTCTCCCTCATACAATCGTGCGTCATTGTTCCCATCAGTGTTCCTCATACAGTCGTGCGTCATTGTTCCCCACGCAGCCAGTGCATCAGTGTCCCTCGTACAATCGTGCATCTTGTCTCCTCAATATGCGCGTGCCTGGCAGTTGCCAGCTCGGTGCTGTAACCTCCTTGGCTGTTGAGCAAACGGTCCGGTTTGCCCGCGCGGTCACGTAGTTACGTTCATGCGCCGAGAAACGCCAGGGAACCCTGATTATCTGGGCATACGAGGGATTTTTTTCTAAAACGTAGAAGAGGATGAGAGACCCCTGGTCCTACGGATGTGCTTGCTGATGGCTTAGTGCTAGACGCATCGGCACGTGTCGTTCTGCACCCAACATTGCGCGCGGTGTTTCGATGCAGGTTCTTGACCGAATTACTCGTTGGGGGTGCCCTGATGCAAGTAGCCCCCACCCCACCCCACCCACGCCTCCGCCCCCCTCTCCCTACGCCCCCTCTCTTGCTGAGATTTCACAGTTATCAACGGTTTTTGGTCCAATCTACATAGTTCAGAATATATCCTTGCATGCTTCGCTTACTGCCCGGAATTCTACCTTTCTCATTTCTGCCTTCCCGGTTCATTCATCTTCATCCCCCCCCCAATCAGCTTCCCACACAAATGACGTGTGACGTGCGCAGCAGATCAAACTTTATATCGTGATTTGATTTCTTGCATTTCGACCTGACATGTCCCTGGCGGCTGACTTAGGCGTTTTTAATGATAACAAATCAATCAAGAATCGATCCTGGCCAAAACAGGCCATGGAGAAATGCGAGAATTGAACTAGATCGCCTTAGATCCCTCCCCGCCGGTCTTTGTCAGGGGTAGGTGGCACACTCCACCAAGAGGCTTAGTCAGTCAGTCACTCACCCATTCAGTCACTCTCACACTGCCTACCTAAGAGAAGAGACGTGTCGAGAAAACAAAACGGCTTACTCCAGTGGAGGCTGGTCGATGAAGTTGCGAAGTCTGGTGCTTCCTGGTGGGACACGAATTCAGATCGATTTCGTTTCAGCACGTAACAGTCAAGTATCCAACGGCAGAATCCCCCTCAACGGACGAGGGAGACAGCCACCTTTCGACCGGTTTTTGCCGAAGACAGCACTTGGCAGCGGACTCTAATGGGGCGGAAGGGAGGTTCGCCTACAGACTGGCAGAGGGGCTTGGCTCGTGTCTGTCACCCACATGACTGCCGAACAAAGTCTGTTCCTGTCGTCGGTGTGCGCTGCGACTTAAACAAATGTCAATACCAATGCTTTTCTCTTCGATCTAAATGCCAGCGCCATCGTGGCCAAATGTCGACGCGAATGCTTTCAGCTCGACCTGAAATGCCAGGGCTTTGTAGACTTTTAGAAACAGAACCTGCGTAAGATTTATATTTTTAGTTATTTTTTTTGTCGCTAATGTGTACTGTTACTGTCACCTCTGATTTTACACTGGTAATGATTTCTGTAGACTTACTTGCATCTTTCTAGGCTAAAAAAAAAAAAAAAAACTTGCGTAAGATTTCTTTCTATCTCCCACGTGTATTGTTACTGTCTCGTCTGTTCTCACACTGATAGTGATTTCTGTTGACTTACATGCACACACTGTTTTGCAGTTGTTCTACATCTGTCTTCCGCGCACTTTTTAGACTCTTAAAAACAAACTGCGTAAGATTTATTTCTATCGCCTTTGTGTACTGTTACTGTCTCCTCTGGTAACGGTTTCTGTAAACTTACATGCAGACAGTGGTTTGCCATTGTTCAGCATCTGTCTTCCGAGGAATGAAATCGTCGAGGCGGCTGTCATGGATACATGTGTTGAGTTGCAGATTGCAGCTGATTTATGCTAGGTTCCGGATGGAAATTGTTGTCTGAAGGACCCAAGCTAAACCATCCTATTTCATAGACCCACAGTCTCTAGATTCCACTACTACTCGGGTGTTGGAAAAGGATTTAAAGGAACTAGCCTCCTCAGATTTGGCGATTTTTTTTTTTTGTGTATGAATTTCTATTATATTAGTCATGATTTGTCTGTTGCGTTATATAATATATATATATATATATATTTATTTTTTATCTGCCGGCTAATGTTAACAAAAGAACACCAGTCATTATGAGTTAAAAATAGATTGGAGTAGACCACACATTATCGTGTGCACTGACAAAAAAAAAAAAATCTATTTTTTAAATGGAACGCTGCGTACGTCATGAAAAGTTCACACAGGTAAAAACAATCAGCGACAAAAATGATCGCAATTCACATGCATTTATTCCGCGACTTGTGTGCAAAACTGAGAGCTTCCTATCCGTGACGTCGGTGACATGTTGGTGACGTCAGAATGAAGCGCACAAAGTGGTAATAAGGTTGCGAAACAAGTGTTCTTTGATGGTGTCCAAAAATCAAAGGCACGTTCAGTCGCAAAACGTTTCCTGCGGATCACGTTCTTTTAACCTGCTCTAAAGCACACGAGAAGTTTAGCCTGGGAAGGAGAGCTCCTTTAAAAGGCGTAAAAACGGGGTGGGGGTTAAGGGGTTCAGACTCTTTTTCGTCATCGTACTTCAACGATTCCACATCTTCACGCAGTACCCGGATGAATAGACTAATTGCTGGAAGAACTTTCAACATACACAGCAAAACATTTACAAGTTATGGCAAAAGAAAAGTCATTAAAACTTCAAGATTTTAAATATCCCTCGCTGTAGGAGTTGATTGTGATCAGTCTTTCATTGACACTGTCTGTGGTGGCTTTGCCCTCCGCAGTTTTAGTTAAACAACGAAAACAAGTCTGACATCGGTGCCCATCTTTACTGCAGGATTATTCTGTCAGAATGACAGTGTAACTTTAGCTTTAGCTTCCTCTCCCCTCATGTCGGTATGACAGTGTTACTTTAGGGATAAGTTCCTCTCTCCCAATGTGTAACTTTAGCTTCCTCTCCCCTCATGTCGGTATGACAGTGTTACTTTAGGGATAAGTTCCTCTCTCCCAATGTGTAACTTTAGCTTCCTCTCCCCCCATGTCGGTATGCAGTGTTACTTTAGGGATAAGCTCCTCTCTCCCAAGGGGTAACTTTAGCTTTAGCTTCCTCCCCTCCCCATGACAGTGTTACTTTAGGGATAAGCTCCTCTCTCCCAATGTGTAACTTTAGCTTCCTCTCCCCTCATGTCGGTATGACAGTGTTACTTTAGGGATAAGCTCCTCTCTCCCAATGTGTAACTTTAGCTTCCTCTCCCCCATGTCGGTATGACAGTGTTACTTTAGGGATAAGCTCCTCTCTCCCAATGTGTAACTTTAGCTTCCTCTCCCCCATGTCGGTATGACAGTGTTACTTTAGGGATAAGCTCCTCTCTCCCAATGTGTAACTTTAGCTTCCTCTCCCCCATGTCGGTATGACAGTGTTACTTTAGGGATAAGCTCCTCTCTCCCAATGTGTAACTTTAGCTTCCTCTCCCCCATGTCGGTATGACAGTGTTACTTTAGGGATAAGCTCCTCTCTCCCAATGTGTAACTTTAGCTTCCTCTCCCCCATGTCGGTATGACAGTGTTACTTTAGGGATAAGCTCCTCTCTCCCAATGTGTAACTTTAGCTTTA
>JABMCL010002855.1:195000-230000 GCA_018857735.1 Alviniconcha marisindica
GTCAGGTCGGTTTTCATGAGTATGTTTGTCTGTGGGTATAGTGTTGTGTTAATGTCTGTGGTCAGGTCGGTTTTCATGGGTAGGTTTGTCTGTGGGTATAGTGTTGTATTAATGTCTGTGGTCAGGTCGGTTTTCATGCGTAGGTTTGTCTGTGGGCATAGTGTTGTATCAAAGTCTGTGGTCAGGTCGGTTTTCATGAGTATGTTTGTCTGTGGGTATAGTGTTGTATTAATGTCTCTCGTCAGGTCAGTTGTCGTGAGTCGGTTGTGTGTAGGTATAGTGTGCCTAGCTGGTTTGCAGACTGGCCCACGTTGGAGTCTGCTTGAGCGCACACTGCGTTCAGCAGTTGTGTGGGGTACACGCAGCATATCTTGTAATGTCCCAGTCCTCCCCAGAGCTCCATCGCCTGCCCTCCACAATAGTGAATAGCCAGCATCGTTGCAAATCGGAATGCAGAGCCATTCTTCATCCCCTCTCCTTCTCTCCCTCCGCCCCCCCCCCCGTCTCTCTCCCTCCCTCCCTTCTCCCTCTCTCCACCCTCCCTCTCTCCCTCTCTCTCTCTCTCTCTCTCTCTCTCTCTCTCTCTCTCTCTCTCTCTTAATAATAATTTATAAAGCGCAAAATCCCGCCTGAAGAGCCCCTAACCCTAAGCGCTTCTTAGTATGCCGTCCGGTTGGTGAATGCCAAGGTTTAATTCATTGTAGACAACCACGGTCGAAATAATTGTCTCCGTGGCTCAAAGGCTCCTTACCGCTCCATTACTTTTGTTAAAATTATACCGTACACAGTAGTGTATAAGCGGGAAACATGATAATAATAATAATCTAGAATGTGGAATGTCATGCCGTATTATGAGCTGTTCACAAAATGACCGAAGGGTTGCCCTCTCAGACCATCTTTGCCGAGGCTGGAACATCAAATTTAATTGAAGTCAAACTCCCTTCCCTCCTATCCAAGACTGAAGCGCCTGGAACGTTCACAGAAAAATGGCAGACTGTAATTTTGCGTACACTAGTACAGGAGACCAAGACAGTCATTTCCGCGCTGTCCCCCAAAGGATTAGAGCCGGGGAGCGTGAGGCTAATTCATTCTTCGTGTTGAGTGAGTTGCGTGGTTTCGCTTGTTACAGGCTGTGGTCTTTTCCCTTTAGAGTTGGGCGATCCCTGCTTTGTGCACTTCTATCGTCAGACTTGGTTCACTGTACAGTTCGCTGTTAGATTTATTTAGCGCTAGGTTACGTGCGAAGATCGAGGTACTGCAGGGAACGAAATCCGACGAGGTTTTGGAGGGAGGGTGCTTACGATCGTTATATATATATATATATCTATATATATCTCAAACGCTATTGTTGCTGACACCGAAAGGATCTTGCGTTGTGATGACTTCCCCGTTAGACTGTCTGTCTGTGATAACTCCCCCTCCCGTTTAGACTGTCTGTCTCTCATTGCTCCTTTTCTCTCTCTCTCTCTCTCTCTCTCTCTCACACACACACACACACACACACACACACACAAAACAAAACAACACAACACAACACAACACAACACACAAACACACACACACACACACACACACACACACACACACACACACACACACACACACACACTGCATCGCATGTTACATAACTATACTACTTGGATGGCGTGGTTTTTACCTTTAAATTTTCTAATACGTTGTTTGTTTGTTTTTTGCTTTCTGTATTGCTGCTTGAATGAGAGGCCGGAGAAATGATTAGCGATTTATTTTATTTTATTGAATGCTACCACGTAAGCTGTTGAGAGGCTTTCGTGTGAAGGTTCCTCATTAACCAGCAGCCATCTTCCCACACGTCCCCAGATCTCTAACACCCTAAGGGTTTGCCATGTATCTACGTAACCAGCAGCCATCTTCCCACACGTCCCCAGATCTCTAACACCCTAAGGGTTTGCCATGTATCTACGTAACCAGCCGAAGGCCATCCTTCACATGAGATACGAGCCATCTGCTGCCTTCAGCAAATAGCCGGAAGCTGGCATATATATGTGCTGATGTCCCAAGGGCTTTTCAACTATCTGCCATATGACTGTGACAGATCCATCTTTCTGGGTGAGACTTGACCTAGGTAGAGCCCGAGACTGTATCTGCCGGCACCGATCAATTGCCGCTGACAGTCAGAGTGTAGGTTGAGATGCAGTAGGAGGTTTTGATTGGAGGCTTAACTCCGTCTGGTCGGCTTGGCAAACAGGCGGTTGGGGGTAATGATATTGACTGATTGGAGACTGACCGGTTCACTCCTGTCGCCATGGGTGGACAAACTGGGAAGCAACCGGGGGCAGAACTGTTAGGGGGTGGTTAAGACTTTGGAACGTACTTTTACCGGAATTGCTTGGTCAGCGCGTAGAGAGGGTGGGGTTGGAGAGTCAGTTGGTTTGATAGAATCTAGTTTCCACGATGAGATGGGTAGGGCGAGAGCTGACCTTTGTATTGATTCTGTTCTCGGTCCTTACTCCCAAGGGGAAATTCTCCAAATGGACAATGCTCTTTTGTTAGACTTGTTTAGCGCCAAGTTTGCCTCCGAAGAGGTACGACCCGAGTCTCCGAAGAGGTGGTGGCTATAACGAAATTTCACGGAGGGCAAGGAACCTTTTTGAATGAGAAAGCGAGTTCGAATTCTCTCTCTCCCTCCCTCCCCCCTCTCCCCCTTCTCTCTCTTTACCCCCCTCTCTCCCTTCGTCTTTCTGTCCCCCCCCCCTATCTATTCCCCCCCCATACCCCCCCCCCCCCCCGCCCTCTATACCTAAGGCTAGAGTGATCACCAGTGGAAAGATTCTTCATTAACGAGAGGCAGCACGATTCTCCCCAGACCCCCCTTTTTGTTGTTGTTGCTGTTGTTGTTTTACTGATTGTGTAGGAGAAAATGTCTAACCCTATGCAGTATTCATAAACGGCAAGTGTAATAAAATGGACAGTGAAACACTTACTTCGGGGGGAATCACTGTGTCTGTCCGAACCACTCAACCTTTGTAACCAAACTTGGTGTGGTGATACATCATTATGAGCTTTGCATACACTTTGCAGTTGTCTGAAATAGGTGAACTATGATCTTATTAATGTTGGTTGGTTGAGTGTTGCTTTACGTCCACAGAAACCGTAGGCTTATTAGGGACGGGAGCCCAGGACGGCCACCTCGACTTTCACACAGCTCCTGAGCTCTGTTATTAATGTGTACTACGATATGCTTACGCTCTTTCAAAGAAATCTTTTTTTTAAGGGTGTGGGGAGTGGACGGGAAGTTTAATGTTTATACCCTATATCACTGCCCACGTGGGTGGATTTTCCCCCCATTAGAAACAGTTTCTGATATTTCACCTGTATCAGCTTTGTGATCATGGCAGTTGTCTGGACAGATCACTGCATTTTCTTGCTGACGATCAGTGATGCATTATGCGACAGTTGAGACGGTTTGATAAAATCAGTGTGTCGTGTTGAAATGGAGTCATAGAAAAAATACACAATTTCGATTCAGAAACGTTTTCATTGGCTGTTTTTATCTGTCTGTCTGTCTCTCCTTGTCTGAGTCTCTGTCTGTATTTGTGCTAATTTCTGTTTAGAAACGTTTTCATTGGTAATTTTTAAATGTTTGTCTCTCTCTCTCTCTCTCTCTCTCTTTGTCTGTCTGTGTTTGTGCTAATTTCTATTCAGAAAGGTTTTCGTTGGCTATTTTTAACTGTCTGTCTCTCTGTCTCTGTCTGTCTCTCTCTTTGTCTCAGTCTCTGTCTGTCCGTGTTTGAGCGTGCCTGTCTCTAGTTCTCCTGTCCCGAGATGACCCTGAGTAGACGGGACGTTATCAAAATTCAAGAACTAACTCTCTATCCCCGCTCCCACTCGAGTCCATAGCTATTTTTCATAGATTTTGTGACACCAAGAAGACAGTCGTCATCATCATCACCGCTGCTTCCGTCGTCGTCGTCATCTTCTTCTTCTTCTTCTTCTTCTTCTTCTTCTTCTTCTTCTTCTTCTTCTTCTTCTTCTTCTTCTTCTTCTTCATCATCATCATCATCATTATCAGCGTCATGGTGAGCGTATCCGTTCAGTTTTAGGAAACGGTCGAGTGCGGCGTATGGGTGGAAGCCTTGAACCCTGCTTGCTGGGTGGGCACTTTCACTTCAACGTTCAGCTTTTGAATTTCCGGGTCTTAACTCTCACATTGCGGGTGACAACTCCCCTCATCCCCTCTCCACATCCCCTCAGTGAAACCTCGGCCGAACTTGGAACATTTGGTACATAATTACAGCAAACCACGGGCTGGGGTCAAAGGGGCATAATATATATGACATTGGGACGAAGAGTTACTCTAAATATTATTCTTGTCAAGTCGGTATACTTTAAACATCCCTCACAGGGCATTTCAGCTAACGACTAAAGGCTGGGGGGATTTTTTTTGGATTTTTTTTAAGAACGTCAGAGCAAAGTCAAAAGCATTTAAATTGATAATAATAAACAGACATGGTCATTTTTACTGTCAGTTATGATAACAGTTAAAGTATTTCTAAAGCGCAAAATCTTGTCCAGGGAAACCAGCACGTGCACAGGCACACACAGGCAACGCGCACATGCCCAAAATCGAGTACACTGCATACACAAACAACAGTAACGTGAAGAGACGGTTAAGAGGGGCTTAAACGCACACTTCGAGCCTCGCTTTCCGGCGAACTTCCTCCAAAGGAAGGGAGAAGGAAGGATGCCGTAAACCCAAGCTTGGAGTTTGGGCCGTACGGCGGAGGAAGATACTGGCAGCACAGCAGTCATCAGACCGCGTTGCCTGGCTTGTGACCTTCGCTGGGAACTGGCAATCGTTACTTTCGCTGCTGCGTATTCTGCATGTCTGCAGATTACCGTGCAGTGAAATGGCGGAGCTGGTGGTTAACAAAGTGTTACGCGACCGAGGCTAGGAATCCTTCTGCGGCGAATCTGTGGCTGATCAGAGCATGGCCCAAGCACCGACCACACAGTGGGGTACCGCGGACGCAGAAATTAAGACCCCCCCCCCCCCCCGAGTTATCAAACGCTCTTTAAAAAAAAATTAAGCCTGTGATAGGTCAGAATATGTATATAGCTTTGCATGCTTCCCGTACTGTCAAATTTGTGTTTGCCTTCCTTTGTCTCAAATCCGTCAACGTCACTTTCTGCCAGTCCTGTTAGACATGAAACGATGTGTGTTCTTGACACGGCAGTGAATCGTACTTCTCTTGTGACATGAACATACGTGATGATTTTTGTTGTTAAGCCTTAAAATGACCTTCGCGGTCGACTGGGCATTAAATATCAAGTAACTAACGGAGCCAGGCCTCACCTGCATTCAGATCAGTGCGACCTTTGCATGTGTAGTGGTTCTCCAGATTAGATTAAATATGGTTGTGTGTGTGTGTGTGTGTGTGCGTGTGCGTGCGTGTGCGTGCGTGCGTGTGTGTGTGCGTGCGTGCGTGCGTGTGTGTGTGTGTGTGAATGCACTTAAGTATCGTCAGTGGTCCAAAACACGAAACGTGTGCAAGAAAGTGTGATGTAAGGGACATGACATGTTCTGTATAGTCGCTCTGTTGTAGGAAGTTGACAAAGTTCACATGCTTGTTTGGGGAAAATTTGAAGTAAGTATGTTATAAACCAGGGTATTTTTGCACTGCTCTCTCTCTCTCTCTCTCTCCAATCCCCCTCACCCCCAATGCGGACTTAATGTGTAGTGTTCCCTGAATCTACATTCCGACTTTAGGGGGAATTTAGTGTGTTGAACGTATTTTCGGTCCGCCCAAGAGAGAGAGAGAGAGAGAGAGAGAGAGAGAGATGCAAATCAGCGTGTGTATCGTGCAGCTTCGGCAGGCATGTGTCTGTCTCACTTACATGCACAGGCACGTCACACAGTTTCCCCGTGCACCGAACCTAAACCCCTAGCCGTCCAGACAGGCCCAGCCGCCTCGATCCCTCAGTTCTTTCGATCCGTCCTCTCTCTTTTCTGCACTCAGCCATCGACGGCCGCAAAAGGTCAGAGCCCGCTTCCTCGCGTTGCATGCAGTGTGAGAAAAACAACGCTCCTCGCATGTAACCCATTAATTATCGAGGGTTTAGCGAGGGAAGGTTGGCGAGGTATCAAAAAGGCGCTGCTGCCAACCGGGCGTTCCGATTGATGCGCGGGAGCTTTGATGCGTCTGTGGGCCGTCATAAGATGTCTGTTAGTATTCATGGCGCGGGGTCTTGATGTTCGATAAACTGCTGCCATTTGAGTTAGAGCACGACGCCATGTATTGTGTGTCCCGACCAGCTCCATTTCTGTGGATGCAAGCTGTCTGAAGGAACGCCACTGAAAGGGAGGGGAAGGTCGCGGTTGCATGTCAGTGATTCTCGTTCCTTCTGAAAACAACAACAAAACAAACAAGAATACCATTAACAATAACCCCCCCCCCCACACACACACACACAAAATAAAAAAAGGGGGGTGAGGGGAACTGTCACCTGTCATACAAGTAAATTATACAAGTGGATTAAATCGAACATTGTCACTGCATGAAACATTGTCATCCTCATTTCAAGTGTGATTTAACAAAGCATTTGCCCTTCTTGGTGTGTATGTGTGTGTGTGTGAGAGAGAGAGAGGTGTATGTGTGTGTTGTGTGTGTGTGTGTGTGTGTGTGTGTGTGTGTGAGAGAGAGAGAGAGAGAGAGAGAGAGAGAGAGAGAGAGAGAGAGAGAGAGAGAGTAACCTTGAAGCAAACAACACTGTTCCTCTCTTCCTTTTTGCCCCCACACCCCTACCCTCCACGCCACCCTCACGTTTGTTTCTAGTAGTTGGCAATAATGGTGTATATACATATATGGGCATTGGTCATGACAGACACCATTCTTCACTTGTGCTATCTTTCTGGGTAGGTTTTGACTTGAGGGAAGGAGGGGAGCGAGAGATGGGAGGGGACTGGGGGGTGGGGGAGTGGGAGGGGGGACCCACTAACGCACAGGAAAAGTCTGTGACGGCAGCTCAGCACTCCCAGAAAGGATGAGTCCTTGCCTGGGGTTCAAAAACAGTAGTGGTGGAGAGACCAAAATGAATGACGCAGGAAAACACAAGAGGAGACCTCCCGAGTTGATAGCGCACTGAAGTGGAAGGTGATCGGAGGCTTGGGAAAAGAATCTTCATGTCCCCTGTCAAGGGGTTTCCTTCCGGCTTTGCCTTTGATAGAGATTGTTACCCGCCAGTCCCTAGCCGCAGCATCAAAGACAGTCTCTGACAGCACTGAAGTTTCGGAAAGGGAGTTAATTTTCTTTTTCTTTATCACTTTTAATAGCTGTGTGTACGGTTTCATTTCTGATCCCATGAGGGTGGCTTTTCAGTTACGCTAGCAGTAGGTGTGTCTGATTTCCAGACACCAGTCAGGGTATTTTTGGGTTTATGTATTGTCTGTCTGTCTGTCTGTCAGTCTGTCTTAACCTCTCTCCCTCTCTCTGCATCTTCACTGTCAAAGCCAACTCTTGTGTTAGAGAACAAAGGTTTGCTCTGTTCTTGGGTTACCACCCCAGTTTTATTGTGGTAATCTGCTGCCTGGAATCAATAGTAGCAGAGGGAAATTTGATACAGTAATTCTCCAGCTTCACATGATCTGTTCTGTTGTAAATACCATTGTATTTAGTGTGTTTTGTCTGAAAACAGTGAAAGTGCTCTTTGGATCTAACTAGACAATAAGATGGCTTTGTTAAAAATAAATAGAGAGAGAGAGAGAGAGAGAGAGAGAGAAAGAAAAAGTGCTCTTTTTTCTTTTTCTTTTTCCGTTGAATTTAAGCTTCCGACACAGCCTTGTGGATTCACTCTTTATCAGCGAAGAGAAAACAATGGTTGGCTCATGACATATTTGATACTTCTGCCACACAATCCGGCATTGTTCATAAATTACCTCACCAATACAGACTGCTGATCACTTTTGCAGCTTTTAAGTATTGATATTTAAGAGACAGGACCAGTGATTGAGTGGGAAGGTGTTATGGGTATACCGTTCCTACCAGTAGGGCCAGGCCTTTGATGCTTTAATTTTATTTTTAAATCAGTTCTTTAAGATTTTGATTCCTGCAGTGATTGAGTGGTAAGGTGTTATGGGTACACCTTTTTTTGTTTTGATTGATGATTGCTTATATAGCGCTATTTTCCGCTCTCTTGAGCAGACTCACTGCGCTCGCATGTGGTTCTACATGAGTGACTAGCTTTTTATAGCGCGTTTTCTTTAATATCCACCGAAATGGTGTACTTACAGTGCTGGCATGGCTGGTGCCACATGAAACTGCAGCCATCTCGGCGCAAGTTCTGTGTACACCATACAACCATGCACCATGTCACTTCATGCAAAGTCACATATATGTAAGGTGTATGCCATGTTTAGCTGTAACCTGCCACCTGCACTTTTTGGCAGAATGACCGGGATCTTTGATGTGCTACTGTGGTAATGTTTTTTTTGGGGGGGGGGGGGGGATACTGAAATAAGAGTCAGCACAGAAAGTTGACCCTGGAGAAGAAAATTCTCCTGCAGGGATTCGAACCCACAACCTTTCAATCAAGAGTCCGGTGCTCTAACCACTGAGCTATCCCCACCTACCAGTAGGGTCTTTGATGCTTTAAAAAAAATCAGTTCCTCTTTAAGATTGTGATCCCTGCAGTTGGAACCATTGCCTCTGCCAGCAGCAGGTGTGGATCACAGGGGACTGATGATGCAAATGTTTCAAAGTAACGTAGCATATAATAGCATTCTACTTTGTGCTGTTTTTAACATGCCAAACTTCCTCTGTGTGTTCCAGAAATACAGTGCCCAGAAAGTACAGAATATAAAGGAAGACCTGCAATGGGAGTCAAAATGGTGGACACCGGAGAAGGACGCAAAAGATTCCAAAGCCAGCTGGAAAGCTTTCAAAACAGAAGTAGGTCAACCATTGTCACCCTTTGCTTTTCTGTCTGAGAAATGCAGGAAAATTAGTTTGAAAGAGGGATGGTCTGTTTCGGCAGAATGTGAGGTTTCATGTGAAATAGGAAGAGAAGAGTTGTCAGGGGAGGGGTGTCACTTCTGTGCATGTTCATTCATCAAGGGTACCGCAACACATTCTGTATTCTTGCCTCACTCTTCCTTGAATCTCATTAAAAATCTCATTTTAGATTTTAAAAACAAATTGTAATGGAGAAACCTCTGTCTTGGAAAGCGTTTTGCACGGGTATACTTGTTGTTTTTAGGTTAACTTAGTGTGATGTCACGTGTGTGTGTGTGTGTGTGTGTGTGTGTGTGTGTGTGTGTGTGTGTGTGTGTGTGTGTGTGTGTGTGCATGTTAACAGCTTATACTTTGGGGTTCTTAGCTTCTTTAAGTTTAACATACAGTGGTTTAAAGTTAAACTTGGTCTGCTGCTCAGTGTGTGTGTTTTTTTAAACTTGGCCTGCTGCTATGAAGTGGACACTTGACTATTGTGTTTAAAATATTACATTGATATATAATTCGCCTTGCTGAATGTGTATGTTTGTGAGAGTGCTGCACATGTGAGGCAACACCAAGAAATATTCATTGGACATTATACATGGCAATAATAACATTCTCATACCTTATGTCTTATTACAAGTTGCAGTCTGTTTTACCTGTGATCACTGTAAAACAGAACAGCTTGAGTACTGCTACATTGCTGACTACTGGAAACATTTGCCATGCTTCAGAAGCCAGCAGTGAGACGGCGCTGGTGGGAGGAGGACTGGGATGAGGACCAATGGTGGGCACCCAATGGCAGCAACAGCATCAGCATCAGCACCAAGAAGAGCTATGTGAAAGCCAAGAAAGGTGAGGGCAAAACAGACACTTACAGCAAGAGTGAGAGTCTAGACGTCCAGCTTGATCCTGTGGACAAGCAGCAGAAGGAAGTGGTGAAAAAGGTCCCGGTTCCAGCACCCAAAGCCTTGCCTCTGACCTCACAAGCTGAGGCGCTCCCGAGCAACAAGGATGTGCAGAAGGGGGTCGATGATGCCAAAGAAGTTGATTACAAGGAGATTGACGTCCCAGACTACAAGAAGGCGGACGACGTGGGAGCAGAAACCCCCAGGGAAAAGCTGGACCCGGTTTTGAAAGGAGACACCATAAGTCCCTTTGAGGATCCCAAGCCCGGTCCCGTGACTGGCCCCAGGGATGAAGCTCCCAGCGAGAGCAAGTGGGAGTACCAGCAACTGTCTGGATTTGGCAAGTACATCGACCAGGGCACGGGCAGCAAGACGGAAGAGGAGGACAAGGCAGAGAAGAGCAAGGAGGTGGAGCAAGATGAGCGAGAGAAAGTGATGATAAAGGTCAACAAGGAGATACAAGCCGAGGAGGACAACCGGGTGGGGAAGGTGACAGAAGAAAACAAGCAAAAGGTGCTGGATCAGTTTTACGGGTTTGGACTCGAGTCAGGACCAGATGCCCCAGCTGCTGCTACTACTCCAGAGAAGGATGAGAAGGACAATAAGAAGGCGACAGAAGTTGACATGAAGAAAGAGGTTCCAGAGCAAAAGAGCAAGGAAAACTACAACAAGGGAGTCATCTACGACGTCATCCCAGGCTTCCCTGACAAGACCCACTCGGTTAAGAAGGACTTGAGCAACTCTGAGTACATGAAAGACTTTGTTAGCACCAAAGCCAACCTGCAGACCAGTCCAAACCCCCCGCCCCCAGGCATCGCTGAAGAGGTGGCAGATTCTGAGACAACACCGTTGGCACCCAGCAAAATGTCGGCCAAGAGCGAGCAGGCCAAGTTCTTCATCAAGTCACATCCACTAAGTACCTACATTATTTGGTGGATTTCGTTGTTGTCAGCTTGCTTACCATTTCCCTGATGGCCTTGCTTTCATTATCTGCAAATACCTTAAGCTTTTTTTGCTGCCCCCGCTTTCCCATATCACAGTTTTGATCAGTGTTTTCCGATTGATTTTTTTGTGTATGTAGGCTTGTGTTTTTTGTGCACTTGCAGATCCAGCGCTTTCATAGTGTAGACAGAACAGGCTTTCTCTTTCTCTAGCTGTGTCCATTAGTTGTGTTGGCTTTTTTAGCCAGATATCTTTTTTGTTTTAGTGTGTTTGATTCCTGTGAAGCACTTTTTGCTTCATTTTCTTGTCTGAGTGTTTAGGTAGTTTCTTTTTCTTCTTCTTTTTTTCTGCTCAATATTGTGATTTTAGCTTTTGGTTCCAGTTTATGAGTTATACCATAGACTGAAAACATTTTTAAGTGGTGTTGCAGCATGGTTGTTTTCTTTCTTGGGTTTATTCCTTCCTTCCTTGCCTTTTATCCCTGCTTGTTCAAACATAGATATCTGTTGTTTCAACACTCCCCATGGTCAACCATTGCATCTGTGTGTGAGTGTGTGTGTGCGCGCGTGCGTGTGTGCGGGCGGGCAGGCATGCGTGCATGCGTGTGTGTTAGAGAGAGAGAGAGTGTGTGTGCGGTGTGTGAGAGGTGGGGTGGTGGGGGGAGCATGCATGAGAGAGAGAAAGAATGTGTTTGTGTTTAGGAAGGGGTTGAGTATGTGAGCACATGCATCTTTGGTGTGTCGTAACTTTGTATGGTTGTGTTATCTAGTTTATGTAGTTTGCCTGTTTGCTGTTGTACACACGCCTACACAATTGTGAAAATCATTTCATGTTTCAATGTTTGTTATATATATATATGAATTTGTACCACTGTATAAACTGTTTTCCTGCCATGCCAATTTGATTGAAAAGAAGGAAATGTGTTGTGCAATGCTAGATCTCTTCCTTTTTGTTGATTGAGTCATGTAAAGTTGCTGGTTTCTTACTGAGTTATGTTTCTGGTTGATAAGTGAGTTTGGCTTGAAGGCTTTCAGCTACTCATGCTTTAAACTCTTAACTAATGAAAAGGTATTCCTTGGGTGTTACCACATTTTTTTTATCTCTTGTCATCTGAATGGGCATTTGAGGCCTACACCAGCAATAACAACACACCACACCACACACACACACACACACACACACACACACACACACACACACATGCCTGCACACAGGCACACACACACACACACACACACACACACACACACACACACACACACACACACACACACACACATACACACACACACATGCATGTATGCATGCACACACTCACAAACAAACAAACAAACACATAACACCCTGACACACACACAACACAAGCATGCATGCATGCAAGCAGATTCTGGAAAGCACCTTTTATTGTTGACATATATGAACATCACGTTAACCATGACAGTGATGCTTATCAGATAGAGGTTTGCATTTTTTGGTTGTTTGTTATCCCAGCTGCTTGACGGAAAGAAACTAAGGGCTCCCTCATTTACACTTTTTTGCAATTTTCTCTGTAACAGCATACTGCAAATTGGACGAGGAGTGTCGTAAAGGACGCATGTGCAGAAATGGCATGTGCGTTTGTCTTCCGGATGATGGCTGCACTGGTCACCACAAGCCAGTGTGTGGCTCTGATGGCATTCAGTACCCAAGCCACTGCGAGCTGCATCGCACGGCATGTGTTACTCATGTTCACATCAAGATTGACCACTTAAACAACTGTGTCATGAAATGTGAGTGATTGGAAGTTCTTTGGCAGGGTGGATGATAAAAAATTTGATGATACTTGTAATCAACACAGTAAAAGTCTGATGTTCCCATAGGAGGGATGACCCCTTTAATAACACCTTTTTTTTTGGTAACCTCTTTTCTTCATAAATATTTTCATGTAGATGAAGTGACAACGCCTATTTTAAGACCTGTTTTTTTCTGAAACTCTTTTTCTTTCATATTAACACAAAGATAATGTTTGCTTGAACTTTAGGATGATCTTAAAAGAGAAGTTCCACTGTACTCTTTTTGTTTTGTTTCCATCACCAGAACTTGTTCTCTTTCAAATTTGTACTGTGCAGTTGATAGGATGTTGAAAAACCCAAGTGCTGCCTATCACTGTTAGAGGTCCCTTACTGCTAAGCCAAATCCACTCACAATGCAGGGTCATGACTTCTCCCCTTGGCTTGTTTTTCACTTAGACGAGAAGACAAAGGAGATGATGAAAATCCAGAAGGAAGACTACAAGGAACACCTTCCTAAGCCCTCCAGCCAGCCCAAAGTTGATGACGACGACGACGACGACGATGATGATGATGATGACTACAGTGACAGTGACTATGAAGATGACGACTATGATTATGAGGATGAGGATGATGAAGAAGAGGATGATGAATCTGATGTGGAGAATGACAAAGATGATGATGATGATGAAGTTGATGAGTGGTTGAAGAGCAACACCAAGAAAGTTACTCTGGACTCGAAGAAAATCTATGACTACTCAAAAGACCTAAAAAAGGGTGAGCGTTTTTAAAACTATGTTTGGGGTGGTGGTGGTGAGGGGTTGGGGGGTGGATATTGTGTTTAAAACATTTGATGTTTAGTGGCAATTACATGCATTGGACATACCTTAATAAATTGTTAGAAGTTTATTACATTTCCCCACCCCATCACCACAAACACACACACACACACACACACACACACACACAGAGTCACACACACACACACACACACACACACACACACACACACACACACACACACACACACAGACACACACACACACACACACACACACACACACACACACACACACACACACACACACACACACACACACACACACACACACACACACACACACAGAAGGTATTACTCCCTTTCAAGTTAATCTCCTTGATCCCCATCTCAACCCCCACCTTTTTTTCTTCCTTTTTTTCTGTGCTGTTGCCATTTTATGTCTGATTTGTGATAATATATGTGCATCATCAGATGTGAAGAGTGAGAAGGACGACAACAAGGTGGACACCTCCCCCTGGGACCACGTGCAGGAGGAGATGGGCCAGGAGTACAAGGGCAAGGACAGCAAGCAGGACACGCAAGGGGAAGGTGACTACCAGTCGGACGGCGGCTACAAGGAGTGCTCCAAGATTGAGCTGGCCAAGTTCAAGCGACAGCTGCTGGCCTACCACTGCAGGCGCTTCGAGGAACCCAACTGTAAACTGGAGGTCGACAAAGGTCGGTTTGGAGGTCCACGTAAATTTTATGCTTTGGAAGTTAACATTTCTGTTCAGAGTTCATGTCATCGTATCAGGGAGTTGAAACAACTGGATATCTGATGCACTAGCAGATGGAGGTAACACTTAACAGTTATGAGCTATCGAAGTCTCGTCATTTTTCTTCTTCTTTTTCTTGTATTTTACTTTCTTGTTGAAGTTATTCAGATATTTCACATATTGATGCATGTGTGCAAATGCACCCATTTGCAGAGAAAGTAAATTAATGGCTGCCTTGATGTGCCTCAGAGCGCCAGTACCTGACCAACCTGATGTTCAGCTACCTGGATATGAACACCGACTACCAGCTGTCCTACCAGGAGCTGAAGACCCGGCAGCACTCGGAACACTTTGAGAAACTCAACGACGTCTGTCAGCTGACAGATCTCATCTGGTATGATGATGTCATCGATGCTGATGCTCTGCTGTCCCTGGATGAGTTTGAACAGGCTTTCAGTGAGTGCTGTACTTATGCTTTGTTTTCTTTGTTTGTGCTATGGTGTGTGTGTGTGCGTGCATGTGTGCGTGTGTGTGTGGGTGTGTCTGGGTGTGTATGCATGTGTGTGTGTGTGCGTGCCATGAGAGAGAGAGAGAGTCCACAAAACTGGGAGATTGTCGTTTTTCTTTTTCATAGAAAAGCAAACCCAGAGCAATATATATATATTAATCTGACACATCCCATCCACCAGTTTTGAAGACTGTACATCTATAGGCTCTAAAAAACAAACACAGCAGGCCAATTTTTGGGTAATCCCCTCTTTTAAGCCACAAAACAATACTTAAACAACAGTTAAAATAAATATATAAAATAAATAAATATTCTTTTTAACCTCATATGTGTTAAGATCTTATTTTGGATCTTGTTTTTCTTCAAAAAAGAAACAGTCATTCTTGTTTCATTGAAAAATTGTTTTAAATAAACAGAATATGCCAATTGTACACAGACCATCTGGACATCCTTGAGGAGGAGGCGGATTCCACAGAGCCAGCCAAAGTGAAACCTGCAGCCCCTGCTGTGCATGTCATCCCTACCCTGGCAACTGTCGGCAACGGCCTTGAACTCAAGTGTGGCCTTGCAGCGAAGGGCACTGATGTGGTCTGGAGAAGGCATGGCGTCAACATCCACGACCTGGCCATGGTTGAACTGCTGGTCAGTGCAGGCAGTTGGTGCTGTGGCTGGTTTTTGTTGTGATGCTAGCAGTCAGAGGTATACTGTTGCCCAGACTGAGCTTGGTTTAATTTGGAAGTTCACATTTTTGTGTCTGCGGCATATGGATACCTCTGCAGACCTATGCTTGTACAGTGTTCCTGTTGCTAAACCTAGCATGGCATACATAAGCAGATGGCTGGGTACTAAGATGACAGTCTCTCTCTGTCTCTCTGTCTCTGTCTCTCCTCTCTGTCTCTGTCTCTCCGTCTCTGTCTGTCTGTCTGTCTCTCAATACTCTCTCAACATTCTGTCTATTTCTTTTTCTTCTCTCTCCCTCTCTTTGCCTATACCAAACTGACTGTCCCTGTAGTTGAGGCAAATGCATCCTATTCAAAATTTAATCTATGTTTTACGAGTTAGCCATCTAAGTGCACAAGGTGCCTCATGAAATATGCTCTAGAAGTAATGTGCAGTCAACAGGATTTTGATCCTCCAGAACGTGTCTGAATTTTATTGCACATTTTCATGCAAATGCTGCCACTCAGGGCATTAGCAGCAGCTGCACCTCAGCACCTTTGTCACTCTGAGGCTTCAGCAACCAACCTTAGTGGATGTTTGCCAGAGGCTTCGATGAAGTGTCTCTGTCATTTTGGAGTCGGTTCTTTTTGTCTCAGGTGCTGGATGACGGCTCCCTGTTCTTCAGTAAGATGGGTGTTCATCACATGGGTAACTACTCCTGCGAGGACTCCACAGACCCCTCGGTTCTGCAGGTCCACGCCCTCAAAGTCCAGAGTAAGTTCATAGATACAGGTCTGTGTGTATCAGGGATTGAAGGCCGGTAGTAGTTGTGGTGGTGGTGGTGGTGGTGGGTAGGCGAGCAATAGTATTCAAAATGGGTGTTCATCACATGGGTAACTACTCCTGTGAGGACTCCAGACTCCTTGGTTCTGCAAGTTCACTCCCTCAAAGTTCAAAGTAAGTTCAGAGATACAGGTCTGTGTGTATCAGGAACTGAAGGCTGGTAGTGGTGGTGGTGGTGGTGGTGGTGGTGGTGGTGGGTAGGTGGGCAATAGTATTCAAGATGGTGTTCATCACATGGGTAACTACTCCTGTGAGGACTCCAGACTCCTTGGTTCTGCAAGTCCATGCCCTCAAAGTCCAGATTAAGTTCATAGATACAGGTCTGTGTGTATCAGGGATTGAAGGCCGGTAGTAGTTGTGGTGGTGGTGGTGGTCGGTAGGTGGGCAATAGTATTCAAGATGGGTGTTCATCACATGGGTAACTACTCCTGTGAGGACTCCAGACTCCTTGGTTCTGCAAGTTCACTCCCTCAAAGCTCAAAGTAAGTTCAGAGATACAGGTCTGTGTGTATCAGGAACTGAAGGCTGGTAGTGGTGGTGGTGGTGGTAGTGGGTAGGGAGGCAATAGTATTCAAGATGGGTGTTCATCACATGGGTAACTAACTACACCTGTGAGGACTCCAGACTCCTTGGTTCTGCAAGTTCACTCCCTCAAAGCTCAAAGTAAGTTCAGAGATACAGGTCTGTGTGTATCAGGAACTGAAGGCTGGTAATGGTGGTGGTGGTGGTAGTGGGTAGGGAGGCAATATTATTCAAGATGGGTGTTCATCACATGGGTAACTACTCCTGTGAGGACTCCACAGACCCCTCGGTTCTGCAAGTTCACTCCCTCAAAGTTCAAAGTAAGTTCAGAGATACAGGTCTGTGTGTATCAGGAACTGAAGGCTGGTAGTGGTGGTGGTGGTGGTAGTGGGTAGGGAGGCAATAGTATTCAAGATGGGTGTTCATCACATGGGTAACTACTCCTGTGAGGATTCCACAGACCCCTCAGGTCTGCAGGTTCATTCCCTCAAAGTCCAGAGTAAGTTCATAGATACAGGTCTGTGCGTATCAGGAACTGAAGGCTGGTAGTAGTTGTCGTTTTGGTGGTGGTGGGTAGGGAGGCAATAGTATTCAAGATGGGTGTTCATCACATGGGTAACTACTCCTGTGAGGACTCCACAAACTCCTTGGTTCTGCAGGTTCACTCCCTCAAAGTCCAGAGTAAGTTCACTGTTTGTGTGCATCTGGAACTGAAGGCTGGTAGTAGTTGTGGTAATGGTGGGTAGGGGGACATCAGTGTTCAAGATGAGCATGCATCACATGGGTAACTACTACAGTGAGGACTCACAGGTCTAATATTTTGCGAGCCCACTCCCTCAAAGTCCAGATTACACTGATAGACAGGTGGCTGGGTGCATAGTGGGCTATACCACACCGGCGCAAGCTATATACCACACATTCAAAGGCCAGATTAAGCCCGTGGACAAGTGCATGCGCAAATAATGAAAATGAGCACTTTGAGTGCCTAACCCACACAGACCCTGAGCACTTACACAGTCTTTAAATGTACGTGTTTTCAAGGTTCAGTGCATACAACACGCATGCATGTGCACGCACACACACACACACACACACACAAACATGCACACACAGTGGTATATCACAAATACACTTTCTTCTGCCAGTACTACTTAAAGGAGAATGACAAGTTGCTGTTGCATTCATTTTTTTCTTTCACTTCCCCAACAGTGCCTCCCATTGTGAAGGTGTCGCCCCACTCACAAATCGAACCCTCCATGATGGACGTCAAGGTGCGGTGCCATGCGGAGGGTGTGCCCAAACCCACCATCAGCTGGCAGATCAACAATGTCGCTCTGCCCAAGGATCCTCACCACTATGAGTTGGAGGGTAAGTATGTGATGACTGTCTGAGCACAGCATGTTCAGGGTATCTTCCTTGAAAGCCTTTCTCATTTTAAAAACCTTTTCTTCAGTCTCATTGCCCTGATTGCCCTGATATGCGACTGGTGTGTGTGTGTGTGTGTGTGCGTGCATGTGCACACGTGGGTGTGTGTGTGCAAGTCCGTGTGCGTGCGTGTGTGCATTCATGTTGTATGCGTTGAATTTTGACAGTACGAACTTGTAAGGAACGTGTAAGCGCTTAGGGCCTGTGTGGGTTAGGCGCTCAAAGTATTCATTATTATTATTATTATTATTTTGAGGGTCAGCTGCTAGAACTACGTAATTATGTTTAATTGAAAATATGAAGGGAGATGCTGTGTTCTGGTGCTCAACTCGTGGTTTGATTTAAAAGGGACAGACTGAACAACCTGACCAGTGTTTAGCTTTCCCCACCAGTAAGATGACTATCTGTGCACCGCATGTTTAGGGTATTTTGAGGGTCAGCTGCTAGAACTACACCATTATCTTTTATTGAAAATATGAAGGGAGATGCTGCGTTCTGGTGCTCAACCTTTGGTTTGTGTTCAGCTTCCCCTGCCAGTAAGATACTTTAAAAATAAAAAATAAATTGAGGCCTCTGTAAAACTGATTTCCCAACAATTTTTCTCTTTCTTTCTTTATGCAGTCATCCATCCAGTCATAAAGCTTGAAAATTGGTGGGGTGTAAAATTCGATGAAGCAAGGAGTTATCTTCTCTTGGCCTCATAAGGCCCTAGACAAATATTGTCATGGAGCAGTGGTCATTGTAGGTAAAGCTTCATATGACAGCAGATACATGTCTCTTTGTTTTTTCAATACTTCGTTAATCTCTTGTGGGAAATTTGGCACGCCATACCCGCATAAGGCTACAGCAGCTGCCAGAGCAGCGCTACCCATTCCTACCCATTCGGTGTGCAGTATTTTTCTGTGTCCAGACAATGGTATGGATGCTGGTGTTTGGGATTTTCAACATGCGCGCAGATGTTGATGCAAGCAATTGTGCATTGCGGTTGTATGAACATAGTAACAGGGTCTGTACTGAAAATTCTATGTGCCTGGTTTTGGGGTCTGGGGCTCTAACCGTCTGAGCTACACCACCATTTTCCTGCCTTTGAAATGTTTTCATTGTTCTTGTGTTATGCCGTAACTGTTTTGTCTGTTGCTGGAATGGAGGCATCTAAGCTGAAAGTTCGCATTGTTTTGTTTTGTCTTTTTAAAAGTTGATTTTTTTAAGCTTTTGTGCCTTTAAAACGGCTTTCTTTTTTAAGCTTTTAAGCTTTTCATTTATCAGTGTTTACTTGTCAGTCTGTTTTGTGGAAAAAAGGGGTTTCCCCGCAAAAAAAAGTTGCACGTGTTTTGTGTTGACATATCAAAGCTTTTGTGTGTTTGATCTTTTTCCCCACTGCTGGCAGTTGGCATTAAGTGTGTGTGTTTTTATGTGGGCATAATTCCGCTTACAGAAATGAACATGTCTTTGATTTCCCCAGGCAACAACGAACAGCTCATCATCTACAAGGCTGACTACCAGAGAGACACGGGGGCCTACAAATGCATGGCCAAGAACCAGGCAGGCACATCAGATGACGTCAGCTCACTCTTTGTCATCGGAGACAAGGAGAAGACTGTGGGCAGTAAGTGTGTTGACATCACTCTGGGGATGGATAAGTAATCATAATAATAATAGAATAAGAAGTCTTCTAAAGTGCCCCATCTTGCCTTGAGCTGAAATGATTGCTTGTCTTGGGAAATGGGAATTGGGAATCATTATCTGGCAGTGCTTATCCTTCCAAGGCAACACCATTCAGCGCTGCAGGTTTTGCGCATGGCTTAGTTGACCCCTTGTAAATGCACCACTCACAGGGGTGTTCCACTCATAGTGGTGTTACTGCTTCAAGAATACAGAAGGATTTCACTTAGCAAAGGTTATTAATATTGGAGCTATTTCTCATTCAAAACTGCGTTATTATGAACTGTGCTGAGCCTGAGGTGAGGATGACCATTTGAGAAGCAGGGGATTACAGTGGTCTTCCGAAATAGTCGAAGAAGGTTGCTGGTTTTTAAGTGTGTGTGTGGTGTGGTGTGGTGTGTGTGTGTGTGTGTGTGTGTGTGTGTGTGTGTGTGTGTGTGTGTGTGTGTGTGTGTGTGTGTGTGTGTGTGTGTGTGTGTGTGTGTGTGCGTGCGTGTGTGTGTGTAGTGTGTGCACGCACACACGTGCATGTGCATGCATGTTTGAGGTCAGATATTATCAGTCTCTCGAAAGAGGATCCAAGCAAGGTCATCTTGAGAATGTTTTTCATTTTTATTGTCGTATAATGAAGGAAAAGAACGCGGGAGGGGTTAGAATAACTTTTCGGGGGGAGCACAATTTCACCATAAGCAAATGGGAACAAAAGTGAAGAAGCAGTCACATGCCCTGTCAACCGGCATGGAATTAAAAAAATAGACACACATCAGTTTTCCATGCAGTTTGTGGTTGCATTTGTTCAAAAGATTCAGTATCTTAAAAATAAGAAGGAAAAAAAGAAGAAAATGAACATTTGAATGTTACAAAAACATAACCGTGAGTGCTGCCATTTTGTGCCCAGCAGCTGTGTAAGTGATGTCGTGAGCAGGGCTGGAATGTGTAATGAAAGTGTCCAACGTGTCACACCAGCCTTTTTCTACATACACTTCAGTGGTAAAGAGCAAACATACATGACTATGCATGATGAGCTTGAGGAGCTTGGATTCAAAGCAGAAAAGTGCAGCTTTTGTATGAATATTGGCAGAACAACCAAACAATGCAGAAAAGTGCAGCTTTTGTATGAATATTGGCAGAACAACCAAACAATGCAGAAAAGTGCAGCTTTTGTATGAATATTGGCAGAACAACCAAACAAAGCAGAAAAGTGCAGCTTTTGTATGAATATTGGCAGAACAACCAAACAATGCAGAAAAGTGCAGCTTTTGTATGAATATTGGCAGAACAATCAAACAAAGCTTGCAAATCGAAATGTTTGTAATTTTTTCTGTTTTCTGGCCAACTTGCATCTTCGCTTCCGTTCCCCTTTAAAGTTCCCCTTTAAAGGTTTTCCCCTTTAAAGGAGTTCTTCGTAAAGCCTCTACCACTCTTATGTTTTTATTGGGAGCACTGCACAGTACTTTATTGAAACATTTCACACCATTACTTTCAGCGTTTTCTTTTCAGGATCAGATCATTTAAAGTTCCCCAAGATTCGTTTCTTGGGCATATCCTCTCGTGCTGAGGGTCTTTTCTCGGACTCGCCCTCACTCACTAAGGGTCGTTCCATGGACATACTTGCACTCCCCGCTTTTGTGATTAACTTTTATCACCAAGGCTGGTTTCAGCACCCAGGATTAGCCAGTGAGTGATACAATGAGCAAGATAATAAGAACTACAGAAATCAAGTGAGACACCAGTTATGATCTCAGTGTTTGTTTTGTTTTGTTCCTCTGCTTGAAATCGGAGGTTCGCCCAGAGCCAGGTGAGATTTTGTCTGTGCACCCGTTTACCTGTGCCATCGTGAATACATCCTTATACAGTGTTCCTCACTACATGCACAGCTTCATGCCAACTTCTAGGATTGTGATCTCATTACGGTAGAGGAAAACTCCTGATGTTTTCATGACTTTAAAAATGTTCTGTCAACTGAGGGGTAAGACCGCAAGACATTTCAATGATTTAGAAATGTGTCAACCACTAACACCTTATTCGCTTTGCATTCAGAGGATGGAAGCCTGATGATTATACATGTAGACCGGAAGATGGAACCCCCTTGAAACAGCGCCCAGGTTATCTGAAACCTTGCCTGAAGAAGACCGCCATATCCACTGCATAGTCTTCATTACAGTGTGTTAGGTGTTTTATTCTCTTGCATTTCTGAAGTACCTCTTCTTCTTCGGGATTTCAGCCAACTTCCTTATGTGAAAGGCTGTGCAACATTGTGGGAAGGCGGTCACAAACAGCAAGATTAAAACAGAAAAACTAGAAGAAGAAAGTTGGAGAAATTTGTCCAAAGGCTGTGCTATATAAATAGTCTTGGCAGAAGAGAGCTGCTGTCCCTAACATGCTCTTTAGCAGCTGAGGACATTAAGCAAAAAGAAAGAAAGAAAGAGCTGCTGTGTGTGCACATTGTGGTGCTGCACCTTTTTAGCCACAGCCGTTAAGAGCATTTGTCTCTTTTTTTTAAATTTTCCAACAGTGGGCTTCACGAGCATCAACTCTGGCAAGTTTGCGGTGTTCCACGACCAAGGCTACACAGCCTACAACCCAGATGACTGCCTCAAACACCGCAGCGTGCACAGCGACTTTGGCTACTTCAAGTTTATTCCGGACAACTTGGACGGGCCCTTGCGGCTGTGTGACGATGGGCAAGACTGCAGCTGGGGGGATGTGGCCAATGTGAAGAACAGCTTCCTGTATGTCAGCCAGCCAGCCTTGAACCGTGTGGTGGTCATCGAGACATCCAAGAACTGGATCCCCGTGCAGGTAACCTTGGCATTAAGAGGCTCTTTCAAGTGGAAAGTCATGATGATGGTGATGATGACGACAGTGGTGATGATGATGATGAAGATTTGGAGAGTGTTTACATGTATACAGCTGTGTATGTGTTAAAGGTGTGGCAGTATGCTCATTGTACTGGCCCTAAGGAAGGCCACTTGTAGGAAAGTTAAAGCTCAGATCTATGAACAGACATATCTGATACATTGTCTGTGTCCAGCTGTCAGTCAGCTGTGTTTAAGTTTAAAACCAGCAAATAGACAACTAAAACCTGTGAACAGACGGATGTGATACATTTTCCTCAATTCTGCATCCAGGTGTCTGTGAACCACATTGGTGATAAAGCTCAGATCTCTGAATAAATCTATGAATAGACAGGTATGATACAGCACCCTCAATTCTCTGGCAAGGCGTCTGTGACCCACAGCAGTGATAAAGTTCAAATCTATGAACAGACAGATTTGATACATTGTCCACAACTCTACACCCAGGTGTTCGTGAACCACAGCAGTGATAAAGCTCAAATCTGTGAATAAATCTATGAATAGACAGATGCGATACAATGGCCTCAATTCTATGTCCAGGTGTCTGAGACCCACAGCTATGATAAAGAGACTTGATGCATTATCCTTGCTTCTGCATCCAGATGTCCATAACCGCATCTGTGTGTATGACAAAGCTCAGATCCACGAACAGATTTGCTACATTGTCAACATTTCTGCATACAGGTGATCGCCACAGACAAGCAGCCTATGCAGCTGCACTACGTGGAGCACCTGGACCAGGTGTGGGTGCTGTGCTGGAATGGAGAGGAAGACGACAGCACCAAGACCATCGTCGTGGTCAGAGATGCCAGCAAGTATGTGCAGCACCGCGCTGTGCACACGCAGCCTGTGGGCAACCATTTTGACCAGGTGAGGCTGATTACCACCGTGACCAGGTGAAACTGATTACCACCTTCACCATGTGAGGCTGATTACCACCTTGACCAGGTGAGGCTGATTAGCACTTTGACCAGGTGAGGCTGATTACCACCTTGACCAGGTGAGGCTGATTACCACTTTGACCAGGTGAGGCTGATTTGCATTTTGACCAGATGAGGCTGATTACCACCTTGACCAGGTGAGGCTGATTACCACTTTGACCAGGTGAGGCTGATTACCACCGTGACCAGTTGAGACTGATTAGCACTTTGACCAGATGAGTACCACCTTGATCAGGTGAGGCTGATTACCACCATGACCAGGTGAGGCTGATTACCACCTTGACCACGTGAGACTGATTAGACTTTGACCAGGTGAGAGTGATTACCACCTTGACCAGGTGAGGCTGATTACCACTTTGACCAGGTGAGGCTGATTACCACCTTGACCAGGTGAGACTGATTAGCACTTTGACCAGGTGAGGCTGTTTACCACTTTGACCAGGTGAGGCTGATTACCACCTTGACCAGTTGAGACTGATTAGCACTTTGACCAGGTGAGGCTGATTACCACCTTGACCAGGTGAGGCTGATTACCACTTTGACCATGTGAGACTGATTACCACCTTGACCAGGTGAGGCTGATTAGCACTTTGACCAGGTGAGACTGATTACCACTTTGACCAGGTGAGACTGATTACAGGTTGTAACTGCCATTTCCTGTGGGCAGCCACTTTGACCAGGTGAGGCTGATCACAGTTTATGACTGATGACAGGTTATGACTGCCATTTCTTGTGGGCAACCACTTTGAGCAGGTGAGGCTGGTTACAGGTTATGATTGCCGTTTCCTGCGGGCAAACACTTTGACCAGCTGAGGCTGGTTACAGATCATGTCTGCCATTTCTTGTGGACTGTTCAAGTCCACAGGGAATAGCAGTCAATCTGTGTTTGCCAGTGTGTGTGTGTGTGTGTGTGTGTGTGTGTGTGTGCAGAGGGGGTGGGGGTGGGGGGTAGAATGTGTTTATATGTGTGTGTATATGCATACACATGTGCACTTGAGAGAGAGGGAGCAAGTGAGCGTGTGTGTGTTTTGGTGAGTATGTATGTGGTTTTCTTTGTCCATGATTGACTTGTGTCCACTCATACCTGCTGCAGTCATCGTATTGAAGAAGTCCTTCCGTGCTGGACATATTCACATAACATTAATTTTTGTGTTCTGCATGTTCAGATCCAGGCCCTCTTCATCGCTCCAACCAACGATCTGCGCCACGCCTTCGACTATGGCTATGTCACCCACAACGGCCAGCGGGGCCTGACTAAGCTCGACCTCGACAACATGCGCTACATCAAGGCAGTTGACCTCTCGGCCTACGACTGTGTGCCTCGCTCTCTGGTCTTTGTGCCCATTGGTGAGTGGTGAAAAACTGCATTGATGGGAAAAATGAAATTGCATTTACATGGGTGTACAAATGTTTCTGTCTGACTAGGGAGTGACTGTGATCTGTCCATGCTCTCAACGATGGATTTGATTGTTGATTGGATGATTACCTTTCAGAGCAATTCCTGTGACTGTTTTGAGTTGAATCTGCTGCATGTCTTTGTTATTGACACAGATCTGAATTTACCAGCATTTTAGCACATATTGACACTGATTTGAATCTACCAACATTTTAGCACATACAATTAATAGCCTAGAGGAACATTTCCAGGACTGTTGGTATGAACTAACACAGTCAACATTGTGGCTAAAACTGGAAATCTCACATGCTTGCTTGATGGTCAGTTGGAGAAAAAAATATTCCTCCCTTTTTTGCAATAATTTCTGCTTTCCATTCTTTCTTCCTTTCAGTTACTGGGCACCACAGACTTGAAAATCATGGTCCCATCTACTGGGAAGCCAGCACTATCAAAAATTATCCACTTTAAAGCCTGCAGTACATCAAAATACAGCCTGGCATGCTCTGTCTGCTGCCAGGGATTCTGCCTTTCTAATTTCTGCGTTCTTGGTTGATTCAAGTTCATTTTAGTCTTTCCTCTTGAAATATAAATTAACATTTGCTGTGTGTGCTTTTACTAGTGATGTGGTGACTCATATATTTTGTCCTGATCTTGCCTTCTCAGGTGGCTGGGCATTAAATGTCCAGATCGGTCATTCTTTAATTGTTCATTCCTTCCTTTTTCTGTTTCCTTCCTTGCTTCCTTCTGTCCTTAATCATTCTTTGTGCTTGGTGCTTTTGGAGGTTAACGTTTGTTTTGTTTGGCTTGATGACAGGGGGGCATGTGGTGGTGGAGTGTGTGTCTCCCGTCAACCACCAGACGTTGCAGCTGGTCATGGATTACATCACCGATGCCGTTGTGTCCACCACCATGCTGTCTGGGCGTCCCCATGTGTCACCTGACTCGCGCCATGTTGTCACCGTCGACGACCTGACCGGCAAGGTGTCTGTGGCGGGTGTCAACAATGAGGGTGAGATTTCATTGGCTCTCTCTGCCCCTGCTGCTCTAGCTTGTATACCGTCCTGGATCACAAAGGCTTGTGAGCAGTTTTGGCACCCACATCGGACCATAAGAGAGGGCCTTTACCCTACATACGACCATAAGGATGGTATTTACAGTGAGGGGCCTTAAGAGTAGGGCTTATTTCCCATAAAGGGGGCAGTGTTTATTTCCCCTGAGGGGCTGTAAGAGTGGGGTTTATTGCCCCATGAGGGGCCATAAGGGCAGTGTGTATTTTCCCATAAGGGCGGTGTGTATTTCCAATGATGGGGCCATAAGAGCAGGGTTTATTTCCCCCAGAAGGAGCCATAAGGATTGTGGTTATTTCCCCACAAAGGGCCATAAGAGGGGGGTTTATTTCCCCCAGAAGGGGCCATAAGAGTTGTGGTTATTTCCCACAAAGGGCCATAAGAGTGGGGTTTCTTTCCCCCAGAAGGAGCCATAAGTGTGGTGTGTATTTTCTGTGAGGGGCTACAAGAATAGCAATTTACTTACAGACACCCATGTGGGTTCATAAGAGGTTAAAGATGTGACTCCCCAAGGAAGGCAGTTTTAACTCTTATGGGCTCATAAGCTGTGAGCAGTCTTTGAGTGTGCATGCTTTGCGACATGAGAGATGAGTTTTGAGTGTCTGTTGCCTGTAGGCTTGTGGCGTTGTTTGTTCGTCCTCAGATGACCGTGTCGTTGACAGGACAATAAAATCCAACTACTAACTACTAGAGTTCAGGAGCTGTGTGAAAGTCGAGGTGGCCGTCCTGGGCTTTCTGTCCTAATGAGCCTTATGGTTTCCGTGGACGTAAAGCTATATTGAACCATGCTCACGCATTGGTCTCAGCTTGTCCCTAATATGTCAACCAACATCCGAGGACATTAAGCAACACCAGAAGGAAGGAGCTAACTAACTCTTCTTGATCCCATAACACTATTAACAACATTATATCAGTAGACACCTGAGTGTGGTTATTCACTGCTTGTGCTGTTTGCCAGGTACCCTGGAGGCAGCCTACGAGGTGACGGTGTCAGCCAGCATCAGCGACGTGGCTTTCTTCCCTGCCAGTGGCCATGGTTACCTGCTTGTGCTCACCTCTGCAGACAACGATGACATCATCACCATCAGCCTCTCCACCGGCAAAGTGGATAAGATGAAAGGTGAGGAGGACCTCAGCCCTGAAGGTCGATTTAGCTGCTTTATTTGTGGATTGACAGGTTATTTCGGCATGAAGGAAGTTGGTTTTGCCAGAAAGGTTTGGTACAAAGGAAGTTGGTTTTGCCAGAAAGGTTTGGTACGAAGGAAGTTGGTTTTGCCAGAAAGGTTTGGTACAAAGGAAGTTGGTTTTGCCAGGAAGGTGTGGTACGAAGGAAGTTGCTTTGCCAGAAAGGTTTGGGACGAAGGAAGTTGCTTTGCCAGAAAGGTGTGGTACGAAGGAAGTTGCTTTGCCAAAAAGGTTTGGTACGAAGGAAGTTGGTTTTGCCAGAAAGGTTTGGTACGAAGGAAGTTGGTTTTGCCAGAAAGGTTTGGTACGAAGGAAGTTGGTTTTGCCAGAAAGGTTTGGTACGAAGGAAGTTGGTTTTGCCAGAAAGGTTTGGTATGAAGGAAGTTGCTTTGCCAGAAAGGTTGCCCAGCCTACACTGAGTGAAGCTTTCAGATTGTAAAGGAAAAATGTTGAGGAGGGGATGTGGGAGGTGGGGGTGTGGTGGGAAACGTGTTGGGAAGTGGCATCTGTTTTCTTCTTTTTTGTCCTTTTTTTGTTAGACGTTTTAGCTGCTTAATTCCTGTGAAACTGCAAGTGGCCATAGTACAGTAATGCCCAACTCATACCAGATTTTTAGTCTGTGGTGTAGATGTGTTTGTTTCTTGTGACGTATGTACCATGCTGTGGTGAGGATTTCTGTTGTTTCTGTGTTGGCCGAAGAAGTTGTTGTTTTTAAGTAGTATTTTTTAGGTGATATTGAAAGCAAAATCTTTGAAATGTTGCATGACGACAGCCTCTATGAAGCATGTGTTCTCCTTATTTTTGCGTGTAAGTAAACGTGGTGCTCACTCATCTTGCTTCTTACTTGCGCTGTTATCATTTACACACTGTTGATGCTGATGCCCTCCTGTACGTCACCCACAGGCACGAACCGCATGTCCAGCTCTTCAGACTGGCACCCATCTCCGGTGAAACGGACCATCACCAGCGGCGACGTGTTCACAGATTTCCTTCTTGCTCCCTCCAAGTCCTCCATCAGCATCATCGACGTCAGGTTCCGCCAGGTCAAGTGCGAGTTCACCTCGGCACCCAGCAGCAAGGCGGCCGTCTTTGTGGGACATCAATGAAGCGAGCAGCAGATTTGTGGGCGGTGATTTCTCATTGTTCAGCTTGTAGAGAGACTCCATCTTGAGGGTGTTGATCACTGCCGTTCTGTGCACAGCTGGCCGTGGCTTTCTGGGGAAGGGCACGATCCTGCATTGCTTGCTTGCTAAGAGTTGTTTGTACACTCATTGCTGGGTTGTGGCCTCTTGTTGTAGGCGATGCCAGCTGGTGCATGGAATTGCCACGCACACCTTTGTAGTGTGAATTTCTTGAAAAAAGGGCCTGTGATGATTTATTTGCCCACTCGAGGAGAGTGCAAATGGTATCTCAAAATGCTCAGTCTATCTGCAGGGAACAACTCCAAATCTAAGAACAATGAGGAAATGAGAATTTCTCTCTGGTGGCTGTTGATGGTGATTGTTTTCACCGAGGTTGATTCTAATGGTTAATTCTTCAGCAGTGAATTTGAGTGAAATTGAATATATATATGCAAAAGTCCATCAAATTGAGTAGCTGCATAAAATCAGAGCCCAGCCGAAAGAGTCAACAGTAAGTGGATTTTACAGTCTTTGAATTGAAGAGTATTAGCATTAGCAGAAGAAAAAGATGAAAGCCACTCTTTGTTAGTGAGGTCAGCTCATTAGTCGAATCATTCGTGCTGTCCTTTTTCAAAGGGAATGTCTGTCGGTGTAAAAACTACTGTCAGAGGCTCTGCTCCGACCCCCCACTTTCCCCCACCCCACCTCCACCTATGCCCCAAGCCATCCACACTTTCTTTTTTTCTTCTGTTGAATATTGAATGTCTGTATTGCAAACATTCATAGAGCACATGACAATAATGTGGTCAGAGAATCAGAGAAATGTATAGTTTCACCTGCTTTTTTCTTTCTTTCTGCTTTCTGTCCTTCATTGGATTACAGACAAATTTTATTTGATGTGAATGATACACTTCAGGTGCATGAAAGGCAAGTTTCAGCACAGTATGCTGAATATTGTAGCATCTGTTCCAATATGTAAATGTATAGCGGGTGGGGAGGGGGAGCGGAGGAAGAGGAATAGAGGTGTAGGTGTCGTACCATGTTTTGTGTTGTCCAAGTAACAGCAAGATATGAGAACACAACCCTTGATTTTTGCTTTCATTCAAGTAGGAAATCAGAATGTTACAAGTTGAACTGTTTGAGAAATGCATGTGTGTGCGCATTACAAGCAAGTACAATCGTCATGTGATGACACATGTCAACCTTTAACAGCAGATCTCATTCAAAGCTTTGGGTAGCACAGTTTAGTAGCAGCGAGCTAGCTATCGGTCACATATGACACTGCAGTTTGTGGGTCATTTCCTAGTCATAATAATCATGTACCTGTTATTATTTGTACTGGATTGTTTGCTGTACATGTACATGGAAATCTTTACGCTTTGTATAAAACCATTGCAAGTATTTTGAAAGCGCCCAGAAAGCTTCTGCGTGTCTCTTTTGTTATTGTCATTTCTCCCCTGAGGTTGTTAGCCTGTAGATGTTCCGTTTGCTGTATAACCAAATAACCTTACACACTCCGTGTGTGGTTCCCTACATCTCCCCAAGCCTGGCTGTGTCTATGCCCGTGAGGTTGTTAGCCTGTAGATGTTCCGTTTGCTGTATAACCAAATAACCTTACACACTCTGTGTGCGGTTTCCTATATGTGAAACAAGACCTTGTAAGTAATGCAAACCATTGTATCTCCATCTTTCAGCACCCACGGTCAGTCATGTATGTACTCACCTGACTCATGTTTCCACATCCTCATGCTCATTCATCATCTTTTCCAGTAGAAGCATTGAAAATAGCTGGGTATGTTTGTGATTCATGATCCAGATCATGTGGTGCTTTGACCTAGATGTTTCGCTGGATAACCTAGAAAGCTTTGTGTTACCATGGAGAGGAAACTGAAACTGTGTTAATTCTTTGAAGTTGAGAAGCCTGGTACCCAGTAGGTTCCCTACCAGACGAATCAGTCTGAAGTTTTGTATAGCGAACATATAGAAAGAATAAATAGATTCAGCAGGTAAGTCAATAAATGTTGGGTTTAAAAAATAAATAAAAAATTGAAGATTTAAATTGTTCTTACACAGAACCTCTAGCATGCTTGCAGAACTCCACTGCACAGGAAGTTCACACTGATCTTGTTGAATTTGTTTCTTGTCTGCATGGGACTAAATATACATGAGAAAAGCAGGTGAAGGGACTTGTAAGATGTAAGTATTAGGGTACCAGTTGTGCTCACAGGCTGGCCAGAAGTGATGTAAGGGAGACAAATTCTTGCAGATAACAGTGTTCACTTGAGTTATCCATCCCAAATCTCCTCTCAGTGGTAGATCGTTCAAGCGTACACACATACACACACACACTTATGATGTACCACCGAATACAACCATGCATCCTCTAGCGAGTTTGCAGCATGAAAAGCGTATGCAGCACAAAAAGTGTACAGACACTATTGCAGCACGAAAAGCATACAGACACTATTGCACCACGAAAAGTGTACAGACACTATTGCAGCACGAAAAGCGTACAGACACTATTGCACCACGAAAAGCGTACAGACACTATGTAAAGCATGCCGCCATAAATGGTCTTTTCTGGCTTTCATTTTGGGTTCTAAGGTATGGTCATTAAAATGATGCCACCAAAGCCAGTTTGTGAAGAAAAGCAACACCAACCTGAATACAAGTATGTCAATCATTGGCAGATGCACACGAAGCATGTTGAACTGGACTGAGTTTGTCATACTCAGAATTTGGGATGGTGTCTAGCTAGCAAGAAAAAATTAAAAAGCAGCAGGGGGAGCCTTCCAATACAGCTGCTGGATTCAACAGCCCTCATGCTGATTCAGTATAGCTGCCTGATCTCCCCTAAAAAAGATTAAAAAATAACAAAAAATTAAAAAAAAGAAGAAGATGATGTCGAGCTCAATTTTGCCTATCCATCGAATGGTACTAGTGTACTTTTACAATATTTTCTTTTTTCTCTCCAGAATTACGCCTACAAATTTAGTCCACATTTTTGGTCCAGTTGGTAACATTGTTGGCACAGTGTTCATCCTCTCCTGTGTCCATCCTCCCCCCACCTCCACACACACACACACACACACACAACCTCCCTTCACCACACTATTTTATTTTTAATGCACCAGCCCAGAATCCCAAGATGAGCAGTAATTCTTCAGACCATGGTCCTTTTAACATTGGCTTCAGAAAGCATGCTACGCGGATTTCTTGTTTTCGTCATGTTTTTGTATAGTCATGCCGTTGTTTGTTGTATATTATATACAGATCCGAACTTTGTGTTAAAGGATGTAGCTATTTACACAGGGTACTTTGAAGAGACAGGGAATTGCTATGTGCAAGAGAGGCGTAGCTGCATGATGTACTTTTGTTGTTTTGTTCCTGTTGTTTTTCCAAAGATTTCCTGGGTCAGGGAAATGCACTCTTTGAGTCTGTTTAGAAGTTTCCTGGGTCAGTGATACTATTCCTCAGAAACTTTGGCAGGAATGAGTCATAGACTCAATCTGTTCAAAAATGCACTTTGAGGGCGTGAGTAGAGCTGTAAGTATTTTGTGATGGGTTTGGGTTCCCAGCCAAGGTTTTCGGGCTTTTGAGCACTCTGGGAATTCTTTCTGGTTCAGTTTCATTGTCTTGCATTTTGATTGTGTTGAGCTCGGCTGTGATTTGGTCAGGGTGGAGTTTTGTATTTTACCATCATAATTATCATCATAATTGATAACCATGGTTATGATTCTATGTCGCAATCGTTGTTGTGATTCATCTTTCCATTTAACATGTGCCTTTTGGTAGCACTGTTTTTTTCTTTCTCTCTCTCCATGTTGTCCATTGAATCCAAAATGGCCCTTTGCTTTCCATAGAGGAGATCAGATTTTGTAGAGTCATCGTTTTGAGTCAGCAAAATCTACCTTTTAAAGATATTTGTTCACAATATCGAGAGAGGACTGTGCAATGTGGGAGTGGGGTGGGGTGGGAGGTGGGGTGTATTATGAACTGCTTAGAGTAAAATCTGAACTCCTCATTTTTGTTTGTTTATTTCTTTTACTTATTGGGTTTTTGTTCCTTTTATCCATGTATTGGTGACCTTTACCCAAGGGAATGTTAAATGTCATTTGTAACAAAGTAGATATTTTACTCAAATATATGTTGAAAATTTGATTTTGTCAACTTCTTCTTTAACCTTGTAGTTTGTAATGAAATGGCCATTTTTTGTGTTTCTTTACAAAGCAGAGTTCAAAGTGTATCCCGATTTCTGTTTAAAACCAAATGGTTGAACATTCCTTTTATTTTGTTCTACATTTTGTTCAGACGTGTGTATTGTTACACTATTCTGTTAACATTTATTCTGTTTACATTCAGAAGGTATTATACTAGCTGTGAACAAAGTAATACTTTGCTTTTCGTGTTGTGAAACTTAATACATTTGCCATACGTTTTCATTGTTCCTCTTTTGCCATATGCTGTAGTATTTAACTGCGTATTATGCATCACGGTTGTGTTTAGCAGTGTCTGTTTTATTTTCACATATATTTTAGGTACACATTCTGTTTTACATGACTGTGTGTACTTTTACGTGTAACTTGCAAACCTTTTACAGAACTTGCATAGTGTGCACTTTCCACCGTTTTTACCTGTGATTGCAGTGCATATTCATGATGCATATTCAAGAGCTTGATGGACAGGGCTTGTGAATTTAGCATATGCATTTTCAAGAGGAAAAGGCAGAAGTGTCTGGAGACGGGAAAGACATGTTTGTAAAATGTTTGACATTCCATGTACTTAAGCTAAAGTTAGATCGTGCATTCGCATTTTATATGGCATATAACAGTCTTAATTTAAATGACTGTATATTACAGGTAAGGTACCTCTAGTTCTTTCCTGTTTCTCACCTTTTGTGTGTGTATACATTGGTCAACACAGTTTAGTGGTTTGTTTATTTAAGATGTTAATTTTGTGTAAACTGGAACGTGTGTAAACTCGTGAGAAATCTGTAAAGTAACGTCTTCAATTAGAAAGATTTTTTGGCCATTCTTTTCCTGAAATTTAAGAGTAAGGCAAAAGCTCTGATCAGAACAGCTTCCTGAAGAATTGAATAAATTCCAAAGCTATGTCTTTAAAACCGTTTCGCTAGCAAAACAGAAATAGCATCTACTTTTGTATTTGATTACGTATTCCCTTTAACAAACCCTGTGTGGGTGGTTACGTATTTCTTTTAACAAACCCTGTGTGGGTGGTTGCCATATGCAATTCATAATGATGTTTCTGCTCCTTTTCTTTCTCTTGTAATGGCTTTATTCACGTTGTCTTTGGCTGTTCACCCCATGTGTGTGGAAAATACATCTGTTCAGTGTGGAATAAAAACAGTTTTGTTTTGGAATACAAAGTCTGTTCATTTTGTGTGTGTGTGGTGTGTGTGCGTGCGTGCGTGCGTGCGTGCGTGCGCGCGCGCGTGCGTGCGTGTGCAAAGGAAGAGAAAGTTTCATGGTTGGCTGTGCGACCTCTGTGCGCACGTTTTGTTGTTGTTGTTTTTGTTTAAAAAAAACAAAAGGGATCTCTGTCTGTCTGTTTGTCTTTCTTTTAATTGTGATGCTTTGTTCCAGCTTTTGCAACTTTTAGTTCGTTCGGTCAAAGAATTAAAAAGCAAAAAACAAATCAATTTCGTCCCCAAAGAGAGCAAGACGAGCAGAACCAAATATTTCTTGTGACAAAATTCTGACCATGAGAAAAAACGCTGTCAAATTTTATAAACATAAAATATGTTTGTTTTTTACGGGAAGTTCCCACTCTTTGGTCAAATCTTGCTCGGGTATCACATTAATTTTAAAGTCAACTCCTCCACTGCCTGGCCGGATCCTTCAGGCATAGTTTATTCACGGAGCCAAGAACTACAATTAACATGGCACAAAGAAGTATAGTCACATGCACAACACAACACTCCTGTTCAGATTATTTACACCTTGTTCAGATTATCGCCGGTCCACCCTACCATGAAGGATTAGAACCCACGCACGGACGAACTGAAATCCCAAACACTAATCCATGGAATATACGCAGTATGTGGGCTGCAAGCCCACGTCCTTTGTTTCTCACTGGAGGGTGTGGTTTGGTTTAAAGGTGCAGTCGCGACATTCATAGATTCTGGAACTCTGTTCCGGCAGTTGCTTTCACAGCCGCGACCCTACTTGTCCTGAGATCTGCACTGAAGAGGGCGGGAGGGGGGGGGGGGGGGGGGGGGGGGGGGCAGACCTAATCATCATCAAAATCAGTTGATTAAAAGTCCCTAATCATCATCAAAATCAATCGATTAAAAACAACAAGCTACATCTAAGCAGCTTTTACTTTAGTTAAATTGTCCAAACCGAATCGTGCATTAGCTCAACAATTTCTAGTGTAGATCTAACCAGCTTTCAAATTACTTAAATTGTTATTGTCGCAGCCTCAGTTCCTCGATGATGAGGTGTCTACATTGTCAAGAAGAAAGATACAAGGATAAACCTTCAAACAGCCAATCTTGTATTGTTGGTCCTTTGCAGGATGCAGTCAGCTGTTCGGTCTGCAAAACCAAAATCAGCTGTTCACACTGTAAAACGAAAATCATGTCTTAAAACGCTGAGATAAAATGGAACACATCAGGGCCTTGAAACCAGAACGAGGCCCACAGCGCCATCTTCTTACGTCGGGGCGA